>PVKS010028138.1:0-26765 GCA_004027875.1 Aplodontia rufa | reverse complement strand
ACTTTTCATAGCTTCTTTCTTATTATTTCTCCTTCTATACTCATGTTCCTGGATTAATTTCTTTGCTTCTATGACATATTCATCGATTTTTTTCTTAAAAATAAAACATTGTTACAGATTCTATTTTAGTCTTCTGGAGTCAGAACTCTACCAAAAATCACCATTAAATTGTCAGATGTGTTCTGCTCTTTCCCATCCTTTTTAAATATATTAATTCTAGTTTGTTTAGATGTATTGAAACTACAAAGATTCTGAGTTTCATCTTGATTATGAGTTTCATCTTTGACTGTTAACTATGATACCATTCTTACCTACCTTCTCAGACTTGTATAGATTTACCCTGGTAACACTATGATTAAAAAAAAATAGCTACCTCTCCCATCATACAGAATAGTCCTAAAATTACAATAGTTTGCATTAATTCTCTTCTATTTAGCCCCAAGATTATGATTATTTTATAATCTAAAAATAATATTTCATAAAAAATATAAATGACATAAGTTTCATGCTCTTCTACTTCTGAGACAACATCTATTTTATAGGAGATTTATCAGGTAACACACTACAAACAAAAGGTTTTCATCTCTACTGGCCGAATTTCAGGCATAGTGTCACTTGAAAAGAAAAAGAGTAATATTATAAAATCAAAAAAGAGTACCAGGGGCTGGAGCGGTGGCTCAGCGGTTATGGCGCTTGCCGGGCATGTGCAAGGACGTGACTTCAAACCCCAGCACCACGTACACAACCAAGTCTCCAAGCAACGAAAGCCATGTGAAAACCTAATAAAAATTGCTTCTCTCTGCCTCTCTCTCTCTCTCTCTCACTCTCCCCTCTTTCTAAAAAATAAAAGAAAAGAGTATCAGCATTCATTGAATAACTAGTGCTAGAAATTCAGCCTGCTATAACAGGAGGGACAGATATAAATACAATTGAGCATGAATGAAGTACCCAAAAGTAACTTCACTTGACAGTATGGTTTTGGCCAAGACACTTGCTACTATAATTTTCTCACTCTGATCTTCTGAAAACACAGGTGAAACAGCTTTAAACAATAAAATGGAGAATGCAGTTCACACAGGTCCAAGTTAGTATTTCCATTGTTTCAGTCTAGAATAATGCAGAATTTAAAAAATATTTTTTCATTAATATTATCTTTTTCTGGTTACAGATGCTAAAAAATGAGCAGAAATTTGAGGCCATTTTGAGTGTAACAATTTCTACAAAAATATTATTGGTAATTTCATTTCTTGGTTTAGAAAAGGAGAGAAACATACTGATATTGATCCTGGCCTAGTTGAATCCACTTGAACCAAGCCTTTGTCCCTTTTAGAAAAATAAATAAATTAATAAAAATAAAATGAAAAAAAGTAGGCTAATCCTTAGGAGGAAGTGAGCTTACCTTGGAGGCTGATGATCATGACTGGTCATCCTGTCATTTTTGCCAGAAGGAAGTGTAATCTTGACCCTAAATCCCAAGACAGCTTGTTTGGGCATAATCACATAGGCTGGAACAAGGGTACCCAACTGGTTTTTTCACTGTTTTGTGACTACACACAGGTGACACATCAATATTTTCTGTACAGTAACTGTGAATGATTTCCCCATTGTCTTGCTTTACAGAACTGCATTTACTACAAAATTGCACACATTTTTTGGCTTTAAATATGATTTGGCATGATTCAGAAAGCTGAGGGAGAAAAAACAGATCTTTTTGCGGATGAAAGAAAGGATCAGAGAACACAATATGGAAATCATTTTCGTAACAAAACGATGATGATCAAGGGTGAAACTCTCCATAGCAGAAAATCTCAATCGCAAGGGAACATACAATGTAAAGAACAGTCTGAGAGCTCTTGTTATAAAGTCGGAGAGTGACTGCAACACACAGCCATAGCTAGCATCTTGAACAAATTAGAAAGAAGACAACACACAAACACACACACACAGTTACTTATTACAAATGTGTAAGCCAAGACAAAAGCTTGTGGAGAGGAAGCAAACATCCTTATTTTGGTTTAGACCTGGAACGATACCCAAAATCTCATGTTGAAAGCAGGTTCCCCAGATATGACTTTCACACATTGCTGTTAAAACTCTAAAAATGGCACAAAACTTTGGAAAATGGTTTTTTAATTTCTTAAAAAGTTAAATGTACAGCTACTGAATTAATCTGTTAGTGCTGCTATGAGAAGCACCACAGACTGCATGGCGTAAGCAACAGAAATGAATTGTCTCACAGTTGTGATGGCTAGAAATCCATGTTGAAGGACTCTGCAGATTTGGTTTCCTCTAAGATCCTTCTCCTGGGCTTGAAGATGCCCACCCTTGCTGTGTCCTCACCTGCCTTTCCTATGTATGCATTTACATGCTGATCTCCTCTTTCAAAAGAACCAATTATAATGCAGAAGGACCCACCCTAATAGCCACATTGTAAAGGTCCTATCTCCAAATGCAGACACAATCTAAGGTCAGGATGTCAACACATGCATTTGGATGAGGACACAGTTCAGCACTTATCACGTTCCAAGGGATCTGATCATTCCACTGCTAGGTATTTACTCAACAGAAATGAAGCCTATGTCCTCTCAGAGCATGTCTGCATGTCCATCAACAGATGAATGGTCAAATAAATTGTAATACTTACATAAAATAGAGTATTACCTAATAATTGAAAATAAAAAACTATTCATATACATTAAAAAAAGAAGAAGAAGAAGAAAGCAGGTTCCCCAGTATAGCAATGTTCAGAGGTGGGACTTTTGACAATGATTGCATCAGGAGGACTCTTACCTTATCAGTGGATTAATCTTCTTGATGGATTAGCCCTTTGGTAACTGAATGACTGCTGAGAGATGTGACTTTTTGGAATGCAGAGGTCCCTGGGAGCATGCTCTGGAAGGGGTTATCTTCTTACTGTGTCCTTCATCTCTTCCTTTCTCTACTTCCCTGTTGCATAAGCTCAGCTTCTCTCTGCCATACGCTTCTGCCATCACGTTTCTGCTTTGGAACCAGCAGACCATGGCCTGATTGCTCTGAAACAGTGGGCCAAAATAAATCTTTTCTCCTCTGTGATGTTGTCACACATTTTGGTCACAGCAATGGAAAGCTGGCAAACACAGTCCTCAGTGCATACAACTTGATCAAAAGCAGCATGGGTTTCCTGGAAGAGGACTCAGCGGAATTAGAAGTGTATTACATGTATCTGTTCCTTTTTCTATTCACTGTATTAGTCCTTTTTAAAAATTTTTCATTTTTTTCTGCATTTTACTAATCATTCTATGATTCCATACCTTCTGTTCTCTTAGCATATCAACTAGACATTTCTGTAGAATTTGTAATACACAATTACAAATAATAGAATCCATTTTCAAAAGACATTATTCCAATCCAAAGTAATACAAGTACCTTATAAAAGAATATAACAGTATGTGTCAGGTCTATACGCAGAAAACTACAAAATTTTGTTGAAAGAAATAAAAGAAGATCTAAATAAATGGAGATTTCATGGATTTGAAGACTCAATATTGTTAAGATGTTGATCCTTTCCAGCATGAGCTATAGTAAGCACAGCTCCAATGATTTCGTGGATATCAACAGAATCACCATAAAGTGCATACAGAAAGGCAAAAATTCAGAACAGTCCTCATGACAACAAAGAAGGATAACTAAGGGGGATAATTGACACTGCTGCACTTTAAGAATTGCTGTAAAACTCCATTGCTCTAGACCTTGTAATATTGCTGAAAGAATTCGACATCAGTGTGGCAGAAAACAAGGCTCAGGAAGAGATCCACACAAATACAGCAAACTGACTTTTCTTTCTTTCTTTGTTTTTCAAGGGAGTAAAGGGTAATTCAAAGAAGAAAGGGTAGACTTTGTAGGAAATGCCAGTGGCAATGGAAACATTGGATGTCCATGTTAAAAAATCAGATTTTAGACACAGTTGCAATCTTAACTAACTTAAATTGGTAATCTAGATTTACAAGTAAAATTCACAACTGTAAAACTTATGGAAGATAACATAGGAGAAATAATGTTACTTTTTATATGTAGTATCAAATACATGGTCTGTAAAAGAAAATATATGTTAGACTGCAGCAAAATTATAAACTTCTACTTTGGGAAATATACTACTAAAGAACTTAAAAGACAATACGTAGTCTGGAAGAGAACATTTGCAAGACACATATCAGACAAAGAAAACTCATATCAAATATAGGGCTTTCATTTAAAATATTCAAATAACTACTGAAACTCTCCAGTAAGAAAGCCAAAATTCCAATTACAAAATGAAGACAGATATGAAGACTCACTTCATCGCAAATGATGTATAGTTAGCAACTAAGCATGTGACAGTATACAATGGACTTTGTCATTAGGAAATTTCAAATAAAAAATGACATACCACTATACATCTATACAATTGCCTAAATAAAAAAAAAAAACCTGACAATAATACTGGCAAGGATGTGAAGTTTTGGAAACTCTCAATAATTTCTAATAGGAATTAAAAATATTATGAGACAAACTTTGACAGTGTCTACAAAGCTAACTCATGTAATCCAGTAGTTATGTGCTTTGGTATTTAATCTACCAAGTTGAAACTTAATGTCACACAAAACCGCTGGCACTTCAACTGTGTTTGTAACTGCAAAAGAAGGAGGAGGAGGAGGAGGACAGAAGAAGGAGAAGAAAAAGAAACTAAGTAGCTATCTCTCTCTCTCTACCTTTTTTTTTTTTTTTGTGATTGGGTAAACAGACTGCATTGTGTTTATTCCACGGAAATTAAGAACACTATTATTCAGGCATGAAAAGATATGCAGTATCAGTATCAAAGCCTCAAAAAGACAGGGAACTGGGCATATTACTCAGTGACAGAAAACTTTCCTCATAAACATGAAGCCCTGGATTCAATTCCCAGAACTAAGGGGAAAGAAAAACAACAAAACAACACTTGCACAACATACACACACACACACACACACACACACACACACACTGCTAAGTGAAAGAAACTAGCCTAGAAGGGTGACAAGGTGACAGCCTATGATTCCAGTTACATGACACTCTGGAAAGGCAAGCTATGCAGCGCTAATGGTGTGCGGTTGACAGGGGTTTGGTAAGCCGGGTAGGCGATGAATAAATGAAGCAGGTGCTTTTTACAGCGGTGAAATCATTCTACCTGCAACTGCATTCATTTGTTAAAAACTGTAGAACTTTACAGCATAGTCATCACCTCATCACCGATGTATGTAAATGAAAAAATTCAAAATTTCAGGAAGTTCATGAATCCATAGGAAAAATGCAGACTGAAAAGTGGCTATGAATCCCTGTACTAAAAATGTATGGAAAGCCAGGCATTATGTGCCTCTAATTCCAGCACCTTGGGAGGCTGAGACATGGGGACCTGAAGTTTAAAGCCAGGCTCAGCAACAGCCAAGCCCTATACATAAATACTTTAATCTTATCAATAGCATTTGAATGTTTCTGATATTACTATACATCTATACCATACAGGCTAACATTTCTGTTATAGCTACACATTTTAATTAGAATTGAGCAGTTAAGGAAATGACAGATGTGTGAAAAGGCAGTTTTCTCATTCTTGAAGATGTATTATCCATCAGCATAGGAAGGGGGCTAGAATGATCAGGTGATAATGGTTTAGAGATGGGAACGTCAGAAAGAATTCATACAGAAGTCAATATAGATACAGATGACTATGTATAGAAATATCTGTAGATATGTAAATATGCTTTGATTATTGTACAAACATAATTATTTGATTAGTCACTTAATAAGGTTTAAAGGAAATTATATCCCAATAACAGCAAGTACAGCTAGCCTCCACGTGTTCATTTATAATATCATTCTTTAGCAAAAGGAATAATCCTTGGAGAAATGAATGATAGCAGACCTGTGCCAGAAATACACAATATGAGCCTGGGGAAGCCCACAGGGCCAGAATGCAAGGAAGTGCTCAAACCAATCAACCAACTAACCACCAAGTGGGGTATATCAAGTGAACCCAGGAGTTTATTGAAAGAGCTGCCAACAGCCCAAAGTGGAACAATTTTACCAAAGAATATACAAATCAGTGTTGTTTATAACCCTGAGTATAAAATATATCTGTTTATGCTTGTGTAAATAAGCAATTAAGGAAATTAAAACATGAGGAAGAAGAGACAAATATCTTATGCAAATTGATCCAAAATAAATTATATAGATATCCCACCTTAAATGAGGGTAGAGCATAATTCCCCACCTCTTGAGTATTCCTATTCATAGTGACTTCCTTCAAAAAAGATCAGAAAATAAAAAGCAGTGAGAAGTGAATTGTAACAAAAATGCAATGTCAGTGTTTATGAGATACAGTTGCAAGATATTGAAGAAGATATTTAAATAAGCTATACTGGATGACTTTACAAAAACGTAAATGTTTAGTACTATTGTCAAATATATCTAAAAATAACAAGGGGTGATGGGAAGGGAGGAGAAGGGGAAATGTTGGAACTGAATTAAACCAATGTACACTCCTAGCATTTATGTCACTGTATATACTGTAGCCATGAATATAAAAATGTCCTTCATAGGTATAAGAATTATGTCACTGTACTTTGATATTTTAGGAAAAATACCATTTTAAGTGGGGGTTGAGGGCATCACCCCAAAAAAGAACCATTTTTTTAAACACTAAATGTCTTTATACCAATAAACCATCTTTTGTAAATACTCAGATTTTGGAAACTTATTGGGACATTAAATTATAATCTTATGTTGGAGATCATTCACCTAGCAATAAAATGAATGACCTTTTAAATTCTTATAAAACTATCTTCAATTTGGGAAGACCTGAAAATAATTTGATAACTATTAGAAATAACATGTATTGTTAGAATTCAGTATTTATGAGGGAAAAGGCTAAACAGCCTTAAAACACACTCACATCCAGTTGTCACATACTCCTGCATTTCTTTCCATCTTCCTTGATCTCATGTTTGTGCTATACCTTAAGAGACCTGGGTGAGAGCAGCAACAGTTGATCCAGGGGTCTATCATTCATTGAAAACTAAAATGTATTCTGTGAGCACTTTTTATCAGTACTGATTTCTAATTCCAACTCTTAGTTACCAGAAGTCTATTTACTTCTTCATATGCAAGTGAAAGAGGAAATTTTTCTGCTGATCCTTGTTTTTATCCTATGTGTGGAACTTACAAGAGCGTCCATCATTCTTCAGCACCGTGACTTGCGTTTTCTAACCAGACCCTGGAAGTGTGGCTGCTGTATTGTTTCAAGATAGTGTGCGTCACTTTCAAATAGTTTGTCTCCCGAGAGCTGTAACATCCATCATACAGTACTCTCTGCTTTATTTTTTGATATGATTTAGTGGTCTATGTATGTGTTTAATTCCCACCAACATGAAAATTCCACCTTTTCATACCATTATAATTTAAAACAAATTGATTTTAATAGACCTAATATCTACTTAGAAATAAGAATGTGAATTTTATGGTCTGCACTTCTTAACTGAACATCCGTGATTACTCACATTGGAAGAATACCTTTTATGTGCTTAGTGAACGAACTCCTTAGTGAGTAATTGTGAGCAGATATGTTGGTTCGATCCCCTTTTATGTTTTACTTTTGTATGGACTTAGGTGCATGTCTGGATTCATCATTTGAATTTCTTATAAATTTCTTGATTGTCCACTCATTGTTTCTTTCACAGTTTTTGATGGAAAAACGTTCCATTTACTTTGTTCTGTAATAGCACAAATTATTATAATGACACACTAGCAAGGCCTTTGTCACCATCATTACCATCATAATTATCCTTAAAACTCTTTAGTAGCATTACAAACATCTTACAAGTAAATGTTACTCTGTATGACTGTACTAGGCAGTTTTAAACATTTGCCTCCAAGAGACCACCTCTGCTTCTTTAATAAAACACTAAGAACTGATGAGAAGGGATTCTGCAGGTATAGTTAATGTTACTAGTTGACTGATACATAGGAATAGTGTCATGGATTGTTCTAGCTGAATCACAGAACATACTTAAAACTGGAACAGGAAGGAAGATACAGTCCAAGGGAAGGAGACCAGAATACCACTTGGAGAGGGGTGGTTCAAGGGAAGGTCAGAAAATTTAAAACTGTAACAGGAACTTGACCTATGACTTTTGGAAGGTGATGCATTAAAAATAAATAAATAAAATAAGAGATACAAGATGACCTCTAGGGGTAAAGACCAGAATTGAGCTAACAGTAAAAAAAAAAGTAGGACTGCTATCTTTTGGGGGTAAGGATCTGCACTGTGCTAAAATCAGGAATGTTCCTGAAAGAAGGTTCAGGCCAGACCCCAGGTAAGGAATGCAAGGCCTCTGACACTCTGGATTTCACTTAGGCAGACTGTAAGCAGAGTACCCCACTGAGCCCACCAGACTTCGGACCCGAAAAGTGTGAGCTAATGGATGATCATGGTTTAAAGCTACTAAATATTCTCTAGTGTGTTGCATAGCAGGAAGAACTAATACCACAACCCTCTTAGAAGAGAGGCCTGGTTCCTAGAGCCCCTTCTCTGCTTTACTGTCCTCTCAGAACCACTCAGTCTTCTTCTGCCATTGTCCTGCCATTCTCCATGGAGCCACACATGTGTTTGGTCCCCTCCTCCTACACTTAGCCTGTCCATGTTCAGGCCACAGAGCAGATTTGGGGCTTCAGGAATGGAACATTCTTACACTGAATTCCTTGAAACATTGACTATCACATTAGATTGTCGAATCTCCTTTCTCCTCCCTGACACTTTGACAAATTGTCAAGATAATTTATCAGGCGATTAATCCATTACTTTAACCCCCAACTAGGCAGCAGGCCTAAAGAGGAGGAAATTATCTGCATTTAATCCTCATTATATCTTCAGCATCTAATATGGATTGAAGAAATCTGAGGTGAAATGAATGACCTAGAGCTTGGGTACCATAAATAAAATCCAAACTCAGATCCACCTACTGCCAATTTATAATGAGTTCCAAACATGGGTAGTCAGCAAGTTAGAGAAGATAAAAATTGTGTTGCCTATGATCAGATCATTTTTACATGATTTAGATTATATAACTTGAAATGAATTTCCAAGTGTAATTTTTTATTTCTTTAAAGAGAGAGGGATAGTCAGAGAGAGAGACAGAATCAATTTTATTTAATTTTTTCATGTGACTTTTGTTACTCCAACACTTCGTTGTATACGTGGTGCTGGGATTCGTTCGAACCTGCATCCTCGAGCATGCCAAGAAAGCACTTAAACTGCTAAGCCACTGCTCCAGCCCATCCAGGTGTAATTTTATTTTTATTTATTTATTTTTATTTTTTTAAAGAGAGAAGGACAGTGAGAGAGAGAGAGAGAGACAGAGAGACAGAGAGACAGAGAGAATCAATTTTTATTGAGTTTTTCACATGGCCTTCATTGCTCAGACACTTAGTTGTGTACATGGGTGCTGGGGTTCGAACCCATGCACTTGCGCATGCCAGGCAAGCGCTGTAACTGCCGAGCCACCGCTCCAGCCCCTAGGTATAATTTTAAATAGACTACAGCAGATGTATCTATTTTTATCAGTAAGATGACAGTATGGATAGAAAGAAAATACGGATTAAACCTCATTTTTCATTGGCAACAGATAAATATTTAGGTCCCATATATTGGGCCTAATGAAGACAATGGTAAAAGGTTTCCTTTCTTCATATGTAGTGTTCTTATCATGAGAGGGAAAAATGAGAGTGAAGAGATATAGTGCAGAAACAAGAAGAGTGTGTATACTTGTCCAGACAAAGATACGAACTGGTGTTTGTTAAGGTACAGCCATAGAAACCGGAAGAATTCTGTGCATTTATAACAGAAAAGGAAAACAAATAGAAGCAACGAGAAGACAGTGCGTGAGCTGAGTCAGCAGTAGCAGGCTGGAGTAGTCAAGGGAAGCTGTGATGGTGGCGCTCTGGGCCTTGCGTCTCCTGGCAGGAGCTGGAGCCAAGGCAAGAAGCTCTGGCCAAGATGGGAACTTTGATGGGTTTTCCCCCAGGGAAATTGAGAAACGCCAAGGTTATCTCACTTTCTATATTCCAGCCTTCGACCAGTACCTCTGATAAGTCACATTCAGTCCAAAACAAAATGACACCTGAGTGTGTGGAACTCGATCCTTCTAAAGAAACAAAGCAGCCCTGGGAAAGGAAGAGGCATGGAGCCATCACAGAGGGGCTCCAGGTGGAACAGCTGACCACTGAACTCAACAGCCAGACCCTGGTGTCTCGTTTTGAATGTCCTCGTAGAAGAAAACACTTTAGATTATACTTTAATATCAATAGAGAAGGAACTAACTTTGAAATTAATATTTTCGCTTCATGTTTTTGAGAAAAATTAATTGTACTCTGCCAGCTCCTGCTGATGCCACATTGCTATCATTGAAACAACACTTGAACAATAATTTGAGTCACGAGAGTACAGTTGGAACTGTCATCTAAAGAAATAAGAATGAATAACTTGTAGGAACACTGGCAGTTATTATTCTAGATTAGATGATTAATGTTATCTCAAATTAACTGTGTAAATACAAATGTTCATTCAATTTTCATACTTACAGTATCTAATGTGTTTCCTTAGCTCAAAAGTAGGATGACATGTTCTTTTCATTGGGATATTAAAACATGACAGAAGAAATTATTGGGAGTGCCCACCTGTGCTTCTGTGACTATTCTGCATTGAACATCACACATGGGAATTATTGGTTCAGAGAATCATAGACCACAGTTACTGGTACAGCAGCTCAGAACACAATATGTCCAATGTGTTATGCATAAGGACAGTATGATTCTGGCAACAGATAACAAATGCAAGTTACTTTCTCAAGGAAAATATTGAAATTGTAAACGTTATTTTTAAACTTTCAGCTAGTATCAGCAAAAGGTAAATATAACATTTCTATGTGATCAACAAGTTCAGAGCATATCGGTAAAGAGAAGAGCATTTCATACCATTGAAAGATTTATAATCTATCAGGGTGAAGTTTGGATTTGGTGTAGATTGATTTAGAGAGTGAAAAAGCGATTACCCTGCAGTCCACCACTCTTGAATACTTTGCATACCAGTTTTATAAGGGCACTGAAGCTGGAAAATGGGATTATGTGGTACTTCTCTTCTTTGACTGAAAGAAAAATCCTTTTTCTGAAGCACAACCCTGAAATTAGGATTAAGAGATGAAATGGAAATTCAATCATGATCCATGTAACGTTTTGATCAATGACCAACCACATATATATGAGTGGACCCATAAGATTACAACAGAGCTGCAAAAGTCCTATTGCCTAGTGATGTAGTGGCCCTAATAATGCAGCACAAGATGCTGTCGCATGTTTGTGATAATGCTGGTACAAACAAAACTATGGTGCTGTTGGTTGCATGAAGGTAGAGCTTCTACCGTTATATATAATACCTAACAATTGATAAGGTCATAAACGATTTGCTGGCTTATGTATTTGCTATGCATTTTATCATTAATTTAGAATATATTCTTGTGATTTAAAAAAAGGTAATTGTAAAATAGTATGCCGCATTATGCCAACAGCAGCCTCACATAGCTCATGATATGGCCTCTCTTGATCTTGTAAAGAGATCAAGTTGAATAATCGACCTACACCATCTGGGTTTGTGCAACTTGCTCTATGATGTTTGCATGCAGAAAAAATTGCCCAATGACATTTTCCTCAGGAAGAATCTTATTATTAAGTGACATATGCTTGTACTGAAAGAAGTAAACATGGAAAGAATATTTTATATATTGGTCTGAGCTGAGCAAAAGCTTAGAGGAGGCAATAATAAGCAAACATTAAGTAATAATTTACACAAAGAGAAAAAGAGCAAATACAACAGTCTTTCCATCTCCAATAAAAACTGAGGAACAAGGCACAAAATAACCAGGAAAATTTGCTTTATAATAAGAGATTAACTTTTTCTCCAAATTAAAACACCAAAGTGGGGCCTAATGTGGTGGTACATGACTGTAATCCCGGCAACTCCTGAGGCTAAGTGAGAAGTTTTGCAAGTTCAAAGCCAGCATCAGTAACTTAGTGAGGCCTTAATCAACTTATTGAGACCATGTCTCAAAATAAAATTAAAAATAGGGCTGGAGCCATGGCTCAGCTGTTATGGCGCTTGCCTGGCATGTGCAAATACGTGAGTTTGAACTCCAACACCACAAACACATCAAAGTGTCAGAGCAATGATAGTCATATGAAAAGTTAAATTAAGAAAAACTTGATTCTCTCTTTCTCTCTCTATCACTGTCCCTCTCTCCTAAAAAATAAATAAAATAAAAAAGTGCTGGGTTTGCAGCTTAGTGCAGTTAATCCCTAGTGTCAAAAAAATAAACAAAAAAAAATTAGAGGGAACCCTGTGTAATAGTGTAATTTATTTGTCTAAGGTTCATTATTATCATCACAAAAAGAACACTATAAATAATATATTTTCAGTGTTTATTCCTGTTAATGCATAAGAAATATTTAATTTATTAACCAATGTGGAT
This sequence comes from Aplodontia rufa, assembly GCA_004027875.1. NCBI lineage: Eukaryota > Metazoa > Chordata > Mammalia > Rodentia > Aplodontiidae > Aplodontia > Aplodontia rufa. Next base: position 14,196 of record PVKS010028138.1, on the reverse strand, counting down.
GGAGTTCTTCATTGTATATATTTAATTTATTAAGCAATGTAGAATTCTTCATTGTATAGCTACCACACAGTTTATTTTTCTCTTTCTATGTGAATGAATATGAAGGAAGTTTCTAATGTTTTTCACAACATGCCCTGGTTCAATACAGACTTTTATATGCAACATAAAATACTAGATAAAATTAAAATAAATGCAGAATGCTAAATTTATATAATTTTGGAAAATTACATATGTAGTAGAAATGAAATGTTTTACAAATAAAGATCCAAATATTTATTTTTGCAGTTGTTGCTTCTGGGGAGTGGTAAGGGAACAAGATATATTTGAGCAGTGACTATAGTGTTCTAACTTTATTTTAAAATATCTAAAGTTGTATGACTAGCTACAAGCTAATCCTCATTAATGAACATATGTCTGCTGATGATATTATATGTGTTGCTTTTTGTTTTTAAATATATTAAAATTCAAAGTGTGTATATCTTTTGACTTAGAAATTTTCTTATAGCGTGTCTTCTGTAAGAAACTTGCTCATGTAAAGTCACTTGTACAAAGGATGTCTATTTTTATAGAATGTAAAAAAACTAAAAATGTATTAAAATGAATCAGTGCATATTAGTGCATGCAAGAAGTATAATTATTACAAGTATAAAAATATAATTCCTACTCACTGAACAAAATTTGGAAAATTCCAAACTGTACTAGGATTCTATAAAGAATTGTCTATACGTCTGTGTCTTGGAGTCAACATTAAGTTATATTTCTATTTTGATTTCTTTTGTGGGCCTATGTAAAGTTAAAACATTGTAGATACACCTTGGCAACTTATTTTTTCATTTACTATTCTGGCATCAATTTTTTTTAAGAGAGAGAGACAGTGAGAGAAGAGAGAAAGAGAGAATCAATTTTATTTAAGCTTTCATGTGGCTTTTGTTGCTCTGATATTTTGTTGTGTACATGGTATTGGGGTTCGAACCAGTGTACTTGCACATGACAGACAAGTGCCTCAACCACCAAGCCACCACTCCAGTCCCTCTGGCTTCTATTTTAACCAGAATTTTTTAAAATATTATTTTTAGGTAGTAGAGAATACTATTATATTTCTCTGATAAGGTCAATCTCTTCCCCTTCACAATGACTATTTCAAAATTTCCTCATTTTCTTCAAATAGCTGGCTGTTCCATATTTTAACTCACTTCCCCATTTTCTGTCGATCACCTTACCTTAGATTGGATTCCTCCATCACCTTAGTGCATACGAACAACCTTCTCAGTCTTACCTTCTGCTGCTATATTAAGGCTACTGTAGTTAAGCTGTCTGTCATTGACCAGTCTCATTTCCTACTCATACACAAATAGCTCTGGTTCTCCTTGTGTATTAAATCCCAGCTTGGTGACACCTTTCCCATGCCTGTTTCTAAAACTTAAATAGCTCATACAAATATTTTTTTAAAAGCTCTTTATAAACTCCTCACTTTTCCCACACTAAATCTGCTTTGCACCCAACCCATTCAGAAGATCCATCTTTGCATATGTCAGGAAGAGAGAGTTGCCCTCTTAGTTCTTACGCAGGCTTTTTGGCTGAAACTAGAAATCCAATGAATACAAGAGGTGATTAATAAGAAAAAAAATAATGATGTTTAAAACTTTTCACATGTATATCATAATCATCATAAGAGATTTAAAATCCAAATAAAGGACTAGAGCATGTTTAAAAACAAATAAAAAGAAATTAGATACAGAACAAATTTGTAAATGACAAGAAAAATAGATATTTTGACTAGGGTAGTAAATTTTAAGGATATTATTATGAAATGTGGGGCGTAGGAGGTGGAAGCCAGTGGAAGTAAAGGGCTATTTCAAGAAGCTTTTTAATTCAAGCTCTGAGAGGTCTCAACTACCAGTCTTTAGGATTCTGCTCTGGTATGGGTAGGATATCCCTCCCAAAGGATTCTTTATGGCTTACCGCATGCAGGAAAAGTCAGAGCAAAGGCTATTTCTGAAGCAACAGTTCCTCAAGTGACTTTAGCATGAAATAATTAAATTACCAATTTGGCATATTTTTCCTGAATTCTTCCAAATGCTATTTCCTTTTCTTCACAATCACTCTTCAAACTACTGCAACTTAGCTCCTGGACCATTCACAGGAAGACCTACTGCCCACTCTGATTAGCAGAATCAAACAGGTTGCATATTTAATAAAGTATATTAGCGTATGATACCACATGCTCACAAGCATCCTATCATGTAAACAGTCTTCGGAACAATTTAGCCAATAAACGAAATATAGTAATGATGCTACTAAATAATTTTAAGAACTTCCCAAAAGTTCAGAAATTTTCTCACAATTGCAAAACATAAAAAATTAAAACATTGTACATTTCAGGGTTGGACTCATTTCAGACCCTCAACCAATATCAAGTCTATTTTTAGTTGAGAATTTCCTTCCTTCTCCTGCAGCAGGAGCAAACCAATTTTTTAACTATGGAATATGGGAGCCTTTATAACCTTCAAGTTATAGTTTTCTAGGCTTATACTAAGCAACTTTTAAAGCTATTTTTGAACATCAAATTTCTGTGTGGGGTTACGCCTATGTATCATGTCCCTTTGAACATCACCAAGCTTACCAAGTGCTAACTTTGTGTTTATAAGGATGTGTGCTCATGTTTGTCATTAGATATTGGGGATATAATTTATATGGATATATAATAACTTTTTACTATTTACTACATAAATAAGAAACTAAATGAGTATAGCATTAAACTGTGGATGGAGGCAGTTGAATAATGTCCTTAAATTTATATGATTTGAAAAACAGTTCCATTAATGCAAAATGCAGTGGATGTAAGTGTTGGAGTTTATATTTGCATACATATTTCCACAACCTTTCTTATCACTGTATCCTGACCTTTGTTCCTCCACCTCTTGTTAAGTTTTATACTATTCACAGCATTTATGGGAGTCAATTTAATAACATTTTAGAGGCAGCCTTAACCCTCTTATTTTATGAAACTGGGTTATGAAGACAAGCAATAAGAAAAAAAATTATTTCATGTGCATGGAATATCAATCACTTAATAGGAAAGATATAGCTTAGTGATTGAACATATGATTTAGAATTAGAGTGCCTGGGTTTTAATACCAGCCCTATCTCTAATTAGCTATGTGATAATTTTATAATTACTTATCCATCTCTGTGCCCATTTCCTCTGTTGTAAAATGGGATATGTTATAGTCCTTATCATTAGAAACATAAACCTGATTCAGGAACCAAAAATACTGAACATAGGAGAAAAAATCAGCTAATAGTGAATGCATTTTTGTGAACCATTTATTAAATGACTGAAATGAGACATCATTTGCAATAAAAAGGCTGTCAGTTGATGACATCTCATTTAACTTTCAGACTACACCAGTTTGTAAGTGCTCTTTAAGCGTGACCTTTCTAGACTAACCTCTGATTCTATTTAGTTCCCAAATCCTCATATGTCGAAGAATTAGTATTACAGAAAGTTATGATTGGGAAAATTGAAAAATTAATTAAAACGGAAATAACTTCGTTTGCCCTGAAGGAAAGGAAGACAAGAAGGGTTCCCTAGAGAGCCAGACATCCCAAGTCCCCTTCAATGACACATTCCTCAAAGTGCCTTTGGTTTAGCCATACCTTATCTCCTATGAGTAACTCCTTGCTCTGAACAGTAACCATGTTTCTTGTTAATTCATGCCATATAGTTTGGGCTGCTTCTGCTTTAAATCATCCTACTGTAGCTTTTGTGGAAAGATAAAATCACCTAATATATCATAAGGATCTCTTCAATTCAGACGAAAGCCTGAAGTGAAAAAATGCCTTGGCTTTTATGTTGGAGGGAAACAATTAATTTCATGTGCTCTGCTTCTTAATAAGCAGATTCTTCTTTTATGCCACTAAAAAGAGATCTGAATTAGAAATGGTAACAGCAGCTCCATAATGAGACTCGAAATTACACATATCGCAAAAATTTAAATTAACACGTTATCTAAGCTGTGATGGGAAGCAGCTTTGTTATGGTAAATTGTTTTAGTGCTGCAATGTAGTTTATTATGCATGGATGATAAAAAGGCTTCTGTCAAATAAATAAGAGTACCCCAAAAATTCAGCACCAAGATTTATTTTGTTAAAAAAATACATCATTATTTAGTTTAGATATACTCTCATGGATATTAATGCCCAATAGATGTAAAAGAGAAAGTATATATATTATCGATAACACAAATAATGTGTTGTACCATCTCAACAGAATGCTCTCCATCACTTATTTATTTTGCTTTTGTTTTTGAAAGATTTTGGATACTTTTACAAAGTTAATTTTCTTTTGCTTCAAGGAATAAAGGACAAATCAGAGAGTGTTTCATTTTTAAATCTGCTACTTTTAGATGATTCTTCAATTCATGAATAAGTTAAATGCTCCTGATTTCCAGGAGTGGAAGTCAATCGTAGTGATCCTAGACAAAGGACACACTAGCCTTGTTTTAAAGACCACACTAGTTGTATATTTTTAGTGAATATCTCAATTCTTATTGGGGAAAAAATAGGACAGATATGAATAGCTCTCATTTCAGAGGGTTTTCATTGTGAATTTAGAAAATATATATAAGATTAAGAAAGTTCACAGCTCTTCCTAGAATAAATTCTTGTTACTACAACACTCACCTATTAGAGGCAACAGGCACCAGAGGTACTGTTCCGTCTCTAGCCTGACTGCAGCAGCCACTGGATACGGATGCTAACGCTAATGAAGACACACATGCTGTGGTAATCGGATGCTTAAAACCCGGTGCACTTTGTTAAGCACTATGCAAATATTAAGCCATGAATCCATGCAAAGTGCCATTTTGTGTTTGCTATTTCTACCCCTATTTTTTCACGGACAAAAAACTAACAATTAGAATATTTAGTTAAATTGACAACTGACAATTGTTCTACACTGAATAGTAAAAATAGAACCAGTGTCCTTTTTGAAGTGTTCTAACCTGCTCTCAGTGTTTGTGACAAAAGCACCCCCTAAGTCCCTGTATACAGCTGATATTTTACTTTAATTAGATGGCTCATCAGTTTTGTTCTTGCATCATGGACTTTTTAGGGGAGGAGAAGAAAAGGCCAGCAATCTCTTGTTTAGGGGCAGAGAGAAGTCTTAAATTTGCCAAACTTCCAGCCTACCCAGTCTGTTTGCCCACTCAGCAGACGGGGTTGAATGAATAAATAAGATACTTAGGGAAATGTATTCTTAATTTGAATTGCACTTTTGGCTCAATTGTTGTTGCAATAAATATTTTCTAAGTAAATACTTCAGTTTCAAACTGTACCTGATGTAAGTGTCAGTTGTTACAATCCGATTCATAGGACTTAAAATTAACATCCGGTGTGATAGCAATGATGGTAAGATGTAATAAGCATTATGTTGGAGAGAACAGAAAAAGAATCTAACATCAATACCTGTGTAATGATTAGAAGAAAGGGTAATATTTGAGGTTAAAATTGTCAAATAAATAATGTATTGATACAAGATGCTTAAAGCACTGGAGGAAAAACAAGGCCAAAGAACTGAAACTCAAGAGTATAAAGTTAGCAATTTAAGAGTGTTGGGCATGGGAGTATTTGTGTGGATCAGGCTTAAATCATGGTAGAATGATGGCCTAGAGAAGAAGGCATGTAAAAATAATACTCAGAAATAGCTACACTAGGGGCTGGAGCGGTGGCTCAGAGGTTTCGGCGCTTGCCTGGCAAGCAGGAGGACCCGGGTTCAAACCCCAGCACCACGTACGCAACTGAGTGTTGGAGCAACTTAGGGCATGTGAAAAACTCAATAAAGTTGTTTCTCTCTTTCTCTGTCTCTCTCACTGTCCTTCCCTCTTTTAAAAAAAAAAAAGAAAAAAAAAGAAATAGCTATGCTAGCACTTGGATTTACTTTCATCACCCTGCTGATTTTAGCAGTGAGTGAAGATTGTGAAGCAAAGAACAAAAGTGAACAGTTTAAATTTTAAAAATACAGTTCTGGTGGGAGTTGCAACCCTGCAGACAGCAAAGTGTTAGGAACACTTAAAACTAGCCTGTTCAAAACAAGATAACAAAGCTTGTAATCCCAGTAATCCAGAAAGTTGAGGCAGAAGGATGTCAAGTTCAAGGCCAGTCTGGACCATTTAGTGAGAAGCTCATCTCCAGAAAAAATAAAAAACAGGACTGGAATGCAGCTCAGAGGTAGAGTACCCTTGGGTTAAATCCCTAGTAATACACACACACACACACACACAGTAACACAAAACGTGGCCAAATACATTGAGTAGAAAAAAAAAACAATCTCTATAGCTGATTATGGCCTGTCTATGTGACAGTCAGGACATTTCTCCTCTAGAAGTTCTATCGTTTCCTTGGTTTCTGGTTAATAACAAAGTACAGCAAAGCAAATTTCTAATTTTATTTCAATAAATACATAGACATATATTATAAATTATTTCTAACATAAATTACATAAATTAATAAATGTTAAGCACATTTAAGTTTGGAGAGCAGAAATGCGAATGTCCCTTTGTAATGTTACTATGTGCCTTCCACTGATCATGGCACCACTCTAACCGCCACCTAACATGGTGTTGCCTTTTTTTTTTTTAAAGAGAGAGGGACAGAAAGAGAGAGAGATAGAAAAAAAATCAATTTTATTTAGTTTTTCATATGGTTGTTGTTGCTCCGACACTTCACCGTGTGCATGGTGCTGGGGTTCGAACTCGGGTACCTGCGCATGCCAATCAAGTGCTGTAACCATGGAGCCACTGCCCCTACCCTATGGTAGTGGCTTTTATTCCCTATGCATGTTATTATATTTTTTATCCAAATGCATACATATATTGAGCATGATATTTTTCAATTCAGAACTATATCTCTACTGTTTATATACATCGTTAGAGGTAGTTCTGATTCCTTCATTTGCATGCCTGTGTATTTTTGTAGTTTAAGCGTGCATACATTTATTTTCTCCCCTCTTACTGACATTTAGATTATTCATCAGTTCTCACTTTTCTGAGCAGCATTGCACTGAGCACGTGTTAACTGGTGCAAGCTGTGGAATGGTTTAAATGTCTATGCCAGCAGGTGTATTTCTAGACCATAGAATTTGCCTATCGCATAACTTATTATGTATGACCAAAATGTTTTCATTTATACAAATTTCCTCTTCCTTAGACAGTATATAATTTAATGATACTCTGCATTGTGATAGAGCATCAAACATTTAAGTGTTCATCCATCTTACATATGTAAAATAGTGTTCTTTGCATTGTGATTGTTTTGAAAACTCACTTACATTGAGCTCCCATTGGGATGAATTTTGCAACCAAAATTTGATGAACATATTCCAATCCACCAATTCATCCAGCATAACACCTTTTTCATTTCTCTCTCTCTTTCTGTCTCTCTTAGAGCAAAAGTCCATGGTATAGAATTCATTCAGGCCATTATTCTTCTATTCGTATAATAACAATTCAGATTCACATTTTATTAAGAAAAATAATAGTTTAGTGGCAGCCAGTGAGCTCTGGAATTTATTTAATGGTAATATTTATTTTACAAATATCCATTTTCACCCATAAGAAAAAGTCAATCCATCCTTCTGTAAAAAGCGATAATGTTTTTACAGTGGATTTCAGATTAATATTTTGTGGCAGAAACATCAATCTGATTAAGCTGAATGAATAAGTAATGATGCAGAAGCAGTGAATTTCTTCATACAGATGGTGTATTAGATTGACTCTGGGATAATGGTAATGAGTGTATTTATTCTTAAATAAGATTTGCTGCTATATTTATTAACATTGACATTTCTGTATCTGACTTTATATTCTGAGATTTTATTTTTAATGATATAATATTTACTTAGAATACATTGTTTTACTGTAATCCTAGCATGTGAGTCTGACCACGAAATGTGTGTGTGCTTGTGTGTGTATGCACGCCTTTGACTTATTTTATGCAAATTTTTGTGAAGAACTTTGGATCTGCAACAACACATTTTTACTCAGAAGATATAAAATATGTCACAGTCAGCAATGACTAGAAATGGGCTCTCATTTTTTCCTAGTAGAAAGAGTTGCCTGAGAGATAAGGGATTGAAATAGAGGAGAAAGAAAAATGGAAAGTGAAATTGAAATGCTTGAGTCTCAATTACCAGTACTTTGCTGAAAATAACAATATTGACTGCACAAGTTCTGTGCTGAGCTGAGCTTCCTTGGTGCCTTGCTCATTAAAGATTTGCCATGGATATTAGTTTAATTTTAGATAACATTGTTTATAAAGCAGAAAACTGCAACAAAAACCACTATATGCCATGTAATAATTTTGAATGCTGAAGGATTTATGTATATGACAAGGTTTTAAATTTCTGCTTAGTTAAGAATCCTTTTAGACCCTTAGAATATGTTGATATTTTTTTCTTTCATTTTCATTAAAATTTAGGTCAAAATTTGGTAATAATACAAGGTGATACCAGATCATCCAAATAACCCCAGTATATCTGCACATGTAATCAGGCTGGTTATATGTATACAATTGTTTTTATTGTGATAAATATAAGTAATACTAATTTTATTGGTACAGGCAGATAATGGAACAGAAGGGGAGATATAATATGACATAATATGTCTCCCCTTCTGGCTAAGTAAGCTCATGAAATTTGAAGCAAGCTAAGATACTTCTATAAAAGTTAGAGTCCAGTTCTCAAAGCACAGCCAAATTTGCATATTGAACTCAAATAATCTCAGCAATTGCCATGATCACTGTAATGTACCAGTATATATTTAATAAAACATCTGCACTGTATTTAAAATGTGGTTTTTAAATGAGTTAATTTGAAGGCACACCTGTCACCTTTTCTAGCTTTCTAAAAAAACATACATGAACCAGCATCTCCAATGCTCCCTGACAGAGTATCCTATCTTTATTTCTGAATGGTCCCTTGTCAGATTGTAGACCCCTTTCTTTATTGCAGACTTTGGTAATGACTCACTTTAGGACTGGTTCTAAACGTTGACTCTCAGTATCATTTCTTTGAAGGAAAAAACCTTATTCCTAGTTTTAAGGAAACACACTAATCTTTTAAAAAAGTCAAATACGTAGGGATTTCCTGTAAATTTATCTCAATATTTACTTATTTTTCTGTTTTGAACAGAAATTATATATGCTTTTCAAATTTGAATCTATGACCTAATATATAGAGAGACAACTACAACATATGCAGATTCAAATTTGAGAAAATTTCAGCACCATAATTATTGAAGAACAAAATTAGTTTTAAGTCAATAAAAATGAGCTTAGGTATCTATATTACTAAATAAAATAGAAAAACATCTATCATATTGTAGAATGCTAAGTACTAGATTTGGAATCTTGTTGGTTTGAATGCATTAATTAAATATATCATTTGTGCTCTAATATTCTCAATTGAATTAAAATATATTCTATTGCAATCAGGAAGATTTAGATCACAAAATAATTATAAACAGATCAGTAAAGTAGAGGAAAGTTTGGGTGAGGAATACGCTATTTGTATGGCTCAAATCAGTTTGTATTTGAATTTTAATATCACTTTGAGAGTTGACCATGTTTTAAACAATAAAAATAATACAATTAAGCAGTTCAAAAATGTAATGAGGATTGTGGTACAATAACCCAGATTAATTAATTCATTTTAATTCCCCATTCAATTAATTAATATATCTACGAAGCTACTGAAATGTACCAGACACTGATCTAACAAATGCACCCTAATATTTTTTTGTTTTTATAAGCTTTTGCATGGCTGTGACCCAAATACCTGACAAGAACAACTTAGAGAAAGAATAGTTTGTTTGACTTATGCTGTCAGAAGTCTCAGTCCACAAAGTCCATTTCTCTGGGCCCAAGGTGAGGCAGCCCATGGAAGGGGGAGCGTTGTTTTGCTCATGGTGGGGTAGGGTGGTCAGAAAGAGGAGATGGGAAGGAGGGAGGTACAATCAGCCCTTGCAGGGCATGTCCCCTGTGGCACCTCCTAAAGCCACACCACATCTGTGTACAGTTACCACCCAGTAGTCCACCCAGACTGGCAAGCTGTGATGAATTGATCACGTTACAGCTCTCACAGGCCATTCATTTTAACTCTGAATATCCTGCAGAAACACAGGAACATATCTGGGGAACCTCACATCCAAATCACAACATTTTTTTTACTTTAATATTCTCTTTTGTATCCAAGACCTAGCTCATATTTGAGGACTTTGTTTTTGTGTCCTTCACCAAATGACTGAGAATATATTTTTTGAAAGAAGCATTGCATGAAGGTTTGGTTTTTGTGTTTGCGTGTGTATGTGTGTATTTCATGTACCTTTCATCAGCAAGACCAGACATAAAACTGAGGCGGTATAGTGGTATATTGGCTATATCAATAAAATGTGAAAGCAAAATTAATAATATTCAATGAACATGTTGATTCTTTCTGATGTGGTTTTGGCTGGATAGGCTTTGTTACTGCCTTTGAGCTGCCTGCACCGATGGCCAGATGAGGGGCTCAGCACCTACGAAGTGGCCAATGCTATGTCAAAGGTATCCACAGGACTTGCAGCTCCCGGTGCTGTCTCCAAACAGCATGAGCTAACTTAGAGGTGTCAGAAATCATTACCCACATTGGTTAAAAACTAATGTATCATATTTTTGCCAAAACTATCATGAGGCAAAGTTTTAGAGAATAATATTCTTCCAGTCACTCCTCATATGTTGTGTTTGAGTGTTGATGATTAACCATCCAGTGTAAAACTTGCTACTGCCTGAGTGTAAAATACACAGAGAGTCTGATGAGGCTCTCATTAGCCAAATAATATAATTAAGCAGCACAAAAATGTAACAGAAGACACACCATGAAAGCCATTGTTGCATTTTGTTTTCTATTTAGTTGATAAAACCAGCATATAGTTTCCTGACTCCTCAGGAAGGGAATGAGTTGAGTTTTCTGCTAAGTTTAATTTGTATTCTGCCAATGACCTTTGAATTTGCATTCTTATCTCATCACCTCCATATTCTCCTCCCTTCATTTTTCTTTGTTAACAATCTTCTAGAATACATTTATTATCTTACAAATTGCACAACATTACAGCTTGATGTCTTTGACATTTTTGTAGTGGTATTTAATAAGAAGAATAGATACAATACTTTCCGTACTCTGCGTTCTAATGGCTGAAGTTTTAATCTTTTTTACACATATTATCTCAGCTGACTAAACTTATTAAATTTTCAACAGGAATAATCAAGTGTCAAAATTTATGACTATATCACAACTTAAATGACATGATATTTAATAGTTTCATATATATCACATATATGTACATATTAATTTAAAATATTTCTTTTCCCGCTTATGAACACCAGGACTCTCCCTTATCCTTCATCTTAGAGGGGACTCTTTCTCTGTTCTCCTGCACATTTATTTTCCAGTTGATTATTATAGTAATCCACAGAGAAAATGATTTTCCATGTGCATTCCCCATGGCAAACCTCATCCTATTTGTGGTTATATACTTACATAGAAAAAAATCAACAAAGATAAAATGACTTCAGAAACTACAAAGCAGAAATGTATTTCTTATTTAAAAGAAATTGAATTTCCAACCGTAACTTCTGGACATGGAAGGCATGGGGTGGATAAAAAAAAGAAGAAGGAGCTCAAAAATAGATTTTATTGGATTTGACCCTGTACAATTATTGTAAAGTAAGACTTAAGGAGATTTTATGTATTTCTACAGAGACAAAAACATGAACCCCAAGAAAAATCAGCTACATACAGAATATTAGCAGAGTTATTATTGTTTTCAACTGTCAATGGAAAAAACTCAACATGAGTAGATATAAAAAAAAAAAAATTAAAGGAAAATACGTTGGCTTTGGCCAAGTTTTGATCATGTGTTCTACCAGGGCATCTGACAACCACTTAGAGTCTGCCTTAACTTTACATCCTTACAGAACCACAAGGTGACTTTTTTTTTATCCAGTGGACCATGCTTCCTCATTCGTGTCTAGTAGGATAAAGAAACTATACCTTCCTCTATTTTGCCTTCAACAATCTTGTGAATGTCGCTTGATCAGTGACAGCCTTGTCCTGGGAAGTATCACGATAATCCTTAGCAGACCTAAAGCAGCACACTGCTGACCTTTGCCCCACTCCTTTCATCTCTCTTGAACCTGGAGGGTTAGAACCTTTTTCTAAAGCTACATGAAGCCTCACAGGTTTAAGGAGGGAAAGAGGAGCATGAGTACAATAAAATATTTCTGTAGTAGGTGTTATTTAATAAGACATATGCTACTTTACCATGCTTCCTGCAGTAAGCAAAGCACCTTAAAAGGTATGTGTAGTTCACAAATACTTTGTGCATTATACCTTATGCTGTGATCCAGGTCACAGGGATAAACAAAATATTAACAACCATTAGAATGTTCATGTAATGGAAGAAAAAAGGAACCAGAAGGATAAAATATCTTGCTTAAAACTGCACGTCTAGATGGTAATATATAGAAAACTATGTGAATCTATTACCACCTGAAACACCCTGTATTCATTATTAACTTTCAGAATTTGTGGAATCAGGGAATCTAAGACAGAAATTTTTTTTCTCATATAAATGGCAAGATGAAAAAAAATACTTTTATCTTCCCATTACTGGTGGAAACTGGAATCCCAAAGGATAAGCTCCTCATAAAATACTTTTTTACTTTGGAAATAGCTCCAATTTCCCTAGTAAAGAGCAAAAACCAATTTAAAATAATGAAACCAAAATGCACTTTTCAAAAAAAAAATACAAGCAAACACTATGAAAACACATTGCTCCATACTTACATATTATCTTGTGTTTGGTGGTGATCTGTCATCGAAACATACCACTCCCTAATGGTGATTCTCTAGGACACAAAAAAATGATTTTCCATTAACTGTTTTCTTTGGTGATAGAGTCTAAGAGCATCGTTTTAGAAAGGTGTGCATCATTTCAAATGTCCAAGAACAGTTGGCTAATAAATAATTCTCTTGTGTGGTTAACCTCAACCTTTATGAAAGGACCTGGAGATAATTTATCAGAATTGGTTTGATTTTGTGATTCCTTCAATCTTCCTTGAAGGTCCTGCTAAAGCATTTTCTTCTTAACTGAAAATTCTAGAGCTTTTGACCTTTCCAGTAACTGTACTTTGGATGCACTGGATTGCAGGACCACATGCCTTGGCATCCAATTGTTCCCTAAAGACCTATTCCATTGCAGAGAAAGCAACTTATACCTCCATCCAACTGAACAATTCTGAGATGTGTACAAAAGTTAGAACTTCATATATAATTAATATAATGTATATGACCAACTAAATATGGAGAAAGTGAAAGTTCCTAGCAAATATCCATAAATATTTCTTTCATGATAGTTATTTTGAGAATTTGTGATCTGAAAGGAAGGAATAAATTCAACAAGTTGTCAAAAAGTGGATGAGAATATCTCAAAAAACTTAGAATTTTCTTATGGTTGAATAAGAGTATATGTTTATTTTTCACAATGCAGAAATATAATGTACATGTGATAATGTGTGTAAAATATAATGTACACCTTAATGAAATATTGAACATAGAATGATTTAATAAAATTTTTCCCTATGGAAAAAGTAGAATATTATTAGCATCCCTGAGACCCTGCATATTCCTTTCTTCACAAATTTTAAACTCTAAGATGCACTTATATGTTTTAATGCTAATAAATATACATCAGTGATAGATGCATTATCTTGTGTATATTTTTAATTATGTTTTTGAGATAAAGTTCATGTGTTGGCTGTACCTACAATTTGATCAGTTGTCTGGTTGCATAGAGTATAGCACAATTTATTTTCTTACTCTATATAGTCCTATTCTATTCTATAGTAATTAAATATTTCAGTTGTTTCCAAGTTGAAGTTGTCATGAACCTTTGACATTCTTCCATGTATTTCCTAAATCATGTGTATATGCATTATTGCACATCTTATTATTAGGATAGATTTTCTCAACAGAATAGTATTGGATACTTGGAACCTATAATTCCTTGTTCTGGTGGACATCATGTGAATTGCACCGAGTTTAGCTATATCCCCACTAGATTCTAGTATCTCTATGACTTGGGCAGTCAATACTCTCTCCAT
>PVKS010028137.1:0-26763 GCA_004027875.1 Aplodontia rufa | reverse complement strand
GCCTGGCAAGCACAAGGACCTGGGTTCAAACCCCAGCACCATGTACACAACTAAGTGTTGGAGCAACTAAAGCCATGTGAAAAACTAAAGTTGTTTCTCTCTTTCTCTGTCTCTCTCACTGTCCCTCTCTCTTAAAAAAAAAAAAAGAATCATACAATTTGAGGTTATTATTAGCTTAGTCAGGCACAGTTTTGAGTCACCTGCTGAACTGTTTTTTTGGAGGCATGGTCCTTGCAAATGGGGCCTGATGAAAATCACCAAGGCATGACTCCAATAGTGCGTGCTCTCATGTAGGTGCTTCACCAAGGGCCAGACCAGTCTTTCAGGCAAGAGGATGAGTCCATGGGAATTTTGTCTCCACCTGGCAGTACTATCCCAGGAGACAACACTCCACTTTTTGGCCTGTCTTTCGTCCTCCTCAGTATATAAGGGCTTGTATTGGTCTAGTTGAAGCTGAGGTATCAGAGCCTCAATAAAAGGTTTACTTTTTGCAGCCATTTGGGCTGCCCTATCGGCAGCTTGATTCACTTGGCCACATAAGTATCTGTCTTGTGGTAACCAGGGTAGTGCATGATTGCCACCTGCTTTGGTTCAGCCACCACCTGTATTAATGGCAGTATTTCAAGAGAATGTTTGATATCCTTGTTTTCAGCAGCGAGGATCACTCTCTCCAGATAATCCCACGTGCATGTACTATCATGAAAGCATATTTAGAGTCAGTATAGATGTTTACCTTCTTTCCTTTTGATAGTCTGAGAGCTCTCATCAGGGCAATTAACTCTGCTTTCTGGGCCAATGTTCCCAGTGGGAAAGCATTAGCTTCCAGTACCTCTTGTTCTGTGACCAAAGCATATCCAGCTATTTGCTGGCTATTGTCCATGAAGCTGCTCCCATCCGTGAAGAAGTCCCAGTCTGGCTTTGTGATGTGCTGATCAGACAAGTCCAATTTTTTCACAGACCTCTAGTGGGATAGGTTCAGTTTCCTTTCCCTGGTTAGCTAGCAAAAGCTGGAACCAGCCTACATTTTTTGGGAGTGCTTGCAAATGAAGTTGTTGCTTTTTGGGTGAGAATGTTATATCTCTGCATTTAATTTACACAATAAACTCCATCCCAGGAGAGGGATCAGACAATCTGGCATATACAAAAAACTGTTCCTTAATTTTTTTTTCACCCAGTTTGCATTCAAGTGGTTGAAGCAATGGATGATGCTGAGGTTGGCCTGTCACTCTAGCTTCTATCAGTGTGCTATTGCTTAAAGAGATCAGCTTAAAATTTACAACAGAATAACTGACACCATTGTCAGCTAAGAATTCAATTATTTGGTTTCCCACTGTCAACTGTACCCAGAGCTCCTCTGCATCTTTTGTTATAGAGGCCTCCAACAAGACCTGGAGCCCCAGACCCTGTCACTCATCATCTAAGCTTTGGGTTCAGAAGACCATTTCTCTTCCAGGGGAGTGATTTGGTCCTGGGGACCTCTGTTTCCTTGGATAATCTTTTTTCCAATGTCCTTCCTTCTTACAGTAGGCACACTGATTTTGCTTTAATGGAGGCCACCCATTCCTATCCTTTCCTTTTGATTTCCTTAAGGATCTCTTTGTAGGGGCTGCCAATAAAACACATGACAACTTTTATTTCTGTTCCTTTTGGGAATTATATACCTTGAAAGCAATATCAATCAGCTGTGAGGGGTTCATACCAATTGCTCCATCTACCCACTGAAGTTTCCTCCTTATGTCTGGAGCACTTTGTCCAATGAAAGTCATATTGACCATATGAAGGTTTTCAGGGGCTTCTGGATTTGCTTCTGTGTACTTTCTATAGGCCTGATAAACTCACTCTAAAAAATATTTCAAGGAGTTTTCATTGATCTTTTGCTGTAACTCCTGAATCTTATTTAAGCATTTTTGCTTGGGTACTCCCCTCCTGAGTCCCACCAAAGTACATTTTCGATAATGATTAATCATTGCTCTGTCTGCTGCCACATTTGGGTCCCAGTTGTGCTCCCTCATAGGAATAGCTTCTTCCAGTGCAGGGGTGTGATATGGATTCTCATCATGAAGTCTCTGAGCTTTATCCCTTGCTTTATCTATCACTAGTTGGCGCTCTTTGGCCATAAGTAGCATGTTATGCAGTTTTCGGTGAGTGGCAAAAATGGTAGTAAACAACTCAGTCATTTTCTGTGAGACTTCCTAACAGGTTGGGTTAGAATTTTTCCAATTTATCAAGTCAGAGATTAAGAGGACTGTAATCCCAGTAACACCCTGCTGGTTGCCCCTGTGCATTTATGCCAACGGGGAATTGCCCTGCCCTGCAACAAGTGCTCCCTGGCCAAAAGGAGTGTCCTAGTGGGCTTTAGAGGGAGCCACCTAACACTGGAGGCCTCTTTTCCTCCTCTTTCCCTTCAGATGAATGGCTCCCTGTGGGATTAAGAGGTAGGGGCCAGAGGTGTTGCCAGACCAGTTGGCTAGTCAGACACCTGGTTAGAATTAGGATTGAAAGGTTCATATACTGAAGTCTATCAATCCTCCTCAATTTTTTCTACCAACTTTGCTTTCCTCACACACTAGAGTCTGTGCCTTTGTACCATCAACCTAGTCCCTGGCCTGCACCTATGGGATTTCTTTCCATTTTCCTGACCTCTGGCAAAACAGTTCCAACAGTTCCAACTGCAAGATCCTATGATAATTTAGAGTACCAGACGGTGACCACCTTTCTTCCCCTTCCGAACATTCATGGGCCAGACTGTGCTACAGTAAAACACCATCTTTTTCTTAGTCATAGGCTTATAGCTATACGTGGCCCAGGTAGCCAAGATCTTTCCCAAGGTGCTATTGGTGGAAATTGACACAGTGTTGCCCATGTCTTAAAGGGACCAGTGACAAATGAGAAAAGAAAAACAGAGACAGACAACCACAGGGAATTCTCAAACCCAAGGCCAACAGACAGATGAGAACCAAGAGCAGACCTGAAGAAAGTAAAATCCCTAGGTTCCCCAGTCCCTCTTAGGCATGAACCCCACACCAGCAGAACCACAGATGTTCCCTCAAAGAGGGACTAGATGTGTGGGATCAGGGGTCTAGGTGTGCACGCTGGGGGACTTACCAGCTGGCCAAGGGTATTGAGACTTTACTGCATTCAGTTTCCTTTTTCTCAAAGTAGAACAAATGATGGTGCAATGTGCATAGTTCAGGGAAAAAAGGTTCCCTGAAGCAAAAAGAGCTTCTGCAGCTGCTGGGATGATTCCTCAGTCCCTCCCTTTACTCACAGTAACAGCTCCTCTGGTTTGGTCCAAGGCAAACTCACACTGTCTGTCTCCCAATTTCTGTAGTGAACACTAAGGCTCCATGAACTTCTTCATGGTCCAGGGCCCTACCTAACACCAATTGTCCCAGTACCATTTATTTGAGAGCACAGTCATTTCACCATTGAATTTCCTTGGCATTTTGGTAAACCATCAAGTGATCATAAATGCCTGCTCCATTAATCTGTCCTTATGATAACACTGCATTGTTTTGATTTGAAGTGTTATTAAAAAACACACTTTAGAAATAGGATGAACTCTTACACAAGATTTAATTTAGATGTCAAGCTGAGTGAACACACACACACACACACATCCACATCCAACACACCATAAAGTTTCATCATTCACACAAGGAATCTTTCTGGGGATAGCAGGACTTCTAAGGTGGTCCAAAAATAACTTAAATGAGCAAGGAAAGAAGATAGGCTGAGGGTTTCTATTGTTGTCAGGGGTGAGGTTAGCAGAGGCTGCTGGTTTTAATCTCCTGCTGGTGCCCTTCTAAAGAGGGAGCTCAGGCTTTCTTATCAGCTTGCCTGGATAGGAAGCAGAGGAGAAAGAGGAGAGGGAAGTCTTAAAAAATGGCAGCAAATTTAAAAAAATGGAGATGAACTCTTTATTATAAGAACTTTATAGTAAGTTTTGAAATTGAGAATTGTTATGTTCTCTTTTTGTTTTCACACTGTTCAAGTCTTTTTTTGTGCTCGATTAATTGGTTATGCTATTAAGGGTTTGCCAACATCATAAAACAAGTAGAAACCTATCTTCCATAATTTAAACAATGAAGAAAATTCTTTTCTGTAAAAATTAGAAAATTCTTTTAAGAAATCATTAGTGCCTGATACCTTTTAAATTTATCTTTATTAGATTTTCCTTAATAATCTTATCAATTTCTTCTATGATTTTTGCTCTATTATTATTTTCACCCTTTATCAGTCAACATTGGAATATTATGATTGGAAAAGGATTTATCCTTTACATTTTGAAATTTATTCTGTGAATATATTTTATGTAACTATTTCAGTTTCTGATATGCAAAATGATTAAGTATCTACGTCAGAGTGTGTTTACTTTGTTGATAATTAAATGGGTAATATGCTAAGGGGTTAGAAGGGTAAGCACATGGTAAGTAATAAAATGTGAATATTGTTACAGAATTACAGATACCATTTTGCTATAATACTTTAATTCATCTATTATAGGATGTTTTTCATTCCAGGTAGAGTTCTGATGGACCTCTTTTTTTTAAGTTTGCTATGATTCAGCTATTTTGTTTAATCAGAATTTCTTTTTGGTTCAATTTGTATATTCTTAGTTTTATTAATTTAAAAAGTTTCATTAATTTAAACTTTTGTCTTCAAATGTCTTTCTTTTGATCTATTTTTCTCTTCACATTCTAATTTCTTGAATACTCATTTTATTTTCATAATAAAACAATAAAACCACTTATTTCTTGGTAATCTCTATAATTGTCTGAACTGTTCTCTCCCTCCTCCATCTATCCTTCTTCCTCTCCCCCCCTCTCTCTGTCTTTAAAATTGCTTTCTAGATATTATAAAATTTGTTCTGATTTTTCTCTTTTTTCAAGAGGTTATTTAAGAGAAGGGGTCATGGTTTTCAAGTGGTTCAGTTGACATTTTTTGGTTGCATTTTTTATTGTCTGCTTATAAAACTTTGGGTAACAATCAGGAAATATAGTCTTTAAATCTCACAATTTAAAGAATATATTTTTGTTATCAGGCATAAGTTTAATTTTGTAAATGTAAAAAAAGAATGTAAGTTATCTGAAAAATGCAGAACTCTCTTCTCTCATCTTTGTCTCTTTTTCCCTTAGAGTAAACAGCATTTACTTCAGAATATTTGTAATTATAAATCCCTTCACTTTTCCTTTAAGAGCTCAGTCTTACCCAGTCTCTTCCCAGTCCAAAATTCCCTGGGAGTCATCCCTTTGAAATGTAGTCATCAAGGAATTCAGCATTCCTATCTCCAGTCACTGAGGGAGGGTAGAAGCCTAACTTAGATAAGTGCCAATTAGCAATCACAGATGGCCTAATCACCTTGACTGAAGTCCTGCCTATGCCTCTAGTGCTTTTCCACCAGCCCACTCAGCACTTAGGTTTTTTAGCAGAGTTGAGCTCAGTCATTGCCCCTATTGCAATAGTTTTTTTTTTTTAATTTTTTATTTTGAGCAACCTTACAAGATTTTAACATAATAATATAAAATGTGTATAAAATATGCATATATTCTGGATATGCAATAGTTTTGAATAAAGACTTTGTTGTCATTTTTGGAAGTGCCAGGAATAATTTCTCTTTACACTCAATACCTATTAAAAGGTAATATATTACAGCTTGCTGATTTTTTATTCAAGTTCTCTATCTCCATCAGTTTTGACTTTTATCTCTTATAGAATAGTTGAAACCTTGGCATGTGATGAACCTTGAGATGTGATGAAATGCCTATGTGTCCTTTCAAACAGTACACACTGGCTCTAAGCTTTAGTGTAGGCACTTTCTATTTGCATCCTATAAAGTGGGGCAGACACCTTTCACATCTGCAAAATAATTGAAATGATTACACTAAGAAAAATCAAATCCAATTCGTTTATTATAAATATATAACGCAAATAGGAACTTGTGAATTAATTTTTCATAGGTCTTACAGAAAATTAATGACAGTGCTGGCCATAAACTCAAGCATTTAAACTCTAATCCATCTTTTTCGCTCTTACAGGGTCTAAACAAACCTGTGAGAAATAGTGGAGAGGAAAGTCTATCTCCCTGTGTCCTCCAAGGGAAGAAGGAGAATATGTGAAGTATATTTGGCTCTATTGTTTCTACTAAGAGGCAGACTGGGACTAAAGGTTGTTGAGTTTGTCAGCTTTTGTCATTGTGACAAATACCTGAGGAAAATAACTTAAAGGAGGAAAGATTTATTTTGGTTTATGATTTCAGAGGTTTCAGTCCATGTTTGACTCTTTGGGCTGAGATGAAGCAGAACATCATGGCAAAAGGGAGGGAGAGAGAGGATAGTGAGAGACAAATACCAGGGACAAGATAGAGTTTTCAAGGGGATACTCCCAAGGTCTACTCCCTGCATCTAGGCTTCACCTCCTACAGTTTCCACCACCTCCCAATAGTCCATTCCAATTATGAATTCATCAATGGATTCATTGATTGATTAGGTTGGCACCCTCATAGTCCAATCACTTCCCCAAAGCCCCACCTCTGACATTACTGCAGTGGGGTCTGAGTGTTTGGCACATGAGCCTTTGGGGGACAAACCAGATCCAAACCACAACAGTTTTAAAACTTTTGAGACAACAACTTATTTAATAGTGGGTTTTGAAGGCTGGAGTGGTGGCTTGGCTGTCACAGTGCTTGCCCAGCTTGAGCAAGTACAGGGGTTCAAACTCCAGCACCCACGTACACAACTAAGTGTCCGAGCAATGAAGCCTATGTGAAAAACTCAATAAAAATTGATTCTTTCTCGCTCTCTCTCTCTCTCACTGTCCTTCTCTCTTTAAAAAAAAAATAGTGGGTTTCGTTTCTCACAGTCCATATTTAGCCAATAAAATAACAGATATCCAGTTAAATTGAATTTCTGATATTGAATATTTCTTTAATGTAATTATAACTCAGACAATGTTAGGGGTACATTGAACTGAAAGAAATTTCAGTGTTTGTCAGAAATTTAAATTTAACTGGATATCCTATAGGACTTTGGTAGATGATTAAAACATGTGAGTGAAAGCATGTTTTAATCAAACAAACCAACAAAAAATATCATTCCAAACTAATATAATTACTAAACAAAAAGAGATGTAGTTTATCCTTGTAATTATCAAAGTTTGTAATTAAACACAGGTAATACTGGATAGCAAAGTTTGACGATTTGGGGTATGTGGTATTTGTGAAGATTGATGGATTTCCTTTTCCAAAGTTTCATGTTAGGAAAAGATGTCTCATTAATAGGAAACAAACAAAAGTGAAATCTCATGCATTGGAAATGGAAAAAATAATGTTGGGATCAAATTTTCAAAGGAATCTTTATCAAATTTTTCTGACAACACATGAGGTTAACCAGTTGATAATTCAGCTGGTTGATGAAGATATCAAGACAGTTCCCTTGATAAGTTCTTCGTTGTAGTTAGAACTTTGTATGTAAAGGAGAGACAATGCAATAATTCTTGATGGCCATAGATGAAGAGTTAGAATTATTCTATTGTCTCTTTATATTTTACATATAAATTCCTAACTACCAGGAACTTAACAAGAAAATCGCGCTTGGGGCTGGAGCAGTGGCTCAGTGGTTAATGGCACTTGCCTGGCATGCGCAAGTACGCAAGTTAAACCCCAGCACCATGTACAAAATGAAGTGTCCAAGCAACGAAAGCCACATGAAAAACTAAGTAAAATTGATTCTCTATCTCTCTTTCTCACTGTCCCTCTTTCTTTCTTTAAATAATAATAAAAAAACAGTGATTTGATACCTCACCAAATTTATTAGCAGCACTGTTTTGGAGCATAATGTAATACTTTATACACATAGATTAATTTGCACTGAGTGTTCCTCCTATGCCAGAAAAAAATGAATTTTTCAATCAGGTAAAGATAACAAATGGTAGTATTCCATGATAATGTCTTATGTACAGTTCGCTATAATATGGTTGACAATTTGACTTCCGACCTCTGCTCAGCTTAGGTTAGAGGATAGTGGTGGGTAAAGGGATGGGAAGTTAGCTGAAGTTCTTATTGTCTGCAGGAAGCCAGAGGAGGCTTAGGCAGTGATTGCCTTGTGATTATGTGGAACTGGCTCAATTTTCAGTGCCATCAATGTTTATATAAACTTCATTAGTTTTTGTGATTTTTGTCTTTCTTATTAACTCTGCATTAATAAGATCACATGTTTTATTCAACTGATATTTTGGACTGCGTTTTGAACGTTAAGTAGGGGTCTAACTGTACCAGGAAGCTCATGATGCACAGACTAGACTCCTGGATTGAGCTTCACCATATGTCTCTGGTAAGTAACGGAGCTTTACCAGATGACTATTACAATAGCCTCCTCATTGTTCTGTCTGCCTTGGCTCTCACCTCTAACGTAGCAGTCAGGGCAATCCTGTTACAACAAAAATTAGATTTAATCTATTCAAAACTCTACAAACTTTCCATCTCACCATACATTTGAAGTCCCTGCAAAGTTCTTTGTGATCTCTGAGACCTCATTTCTTATTATTCTCCTCTTTATGACTGCTGAAATCCTACTAGAATTCTCAGACCTATCTGTTTTCTCTGGCCTCAGGGCTTTGGTTATTGTTCTTTGCCTTATCTGCTTCTTTTCCATGTATATTTTGAACAAATCTCTCATTTCTATTAGATTTTTATCATATGCATCTTGTTATGGGGAACCTCCTCCACTGACCCCGTATAAAATCTCAACATCATTTTCAATGAAGCACTTTTATCTCCCTTCTCAGAATTTTTTTCCTCCCCAGTATTTGTTACCGATATATTCTATCTTTTACTTATTTATCTTCTTTATTGCTAGTCTGCCTCAGAGTAAATCTTTGGGGGTACAGATTTGTGTCTGTTTTGTGCAATGCTGTGTCCCCAACACCAGACAGGGCCTGACACAGAGTAGGAAGCAATATATATTGTTGAATGAATGAATGAATGAAAGAGGAAATGCTCTAATCAGTGATGTGGTAGTCAAACCAGCAGCACTGATGTCACCAAGAACTTGTTACAACTGCAAATTGTTAGGCCACCTAGATCTACTGAATCAGAAACTCTGAGGTGGGAACCAACAATCTGTATTTTAGCAAGCCTCGAAGGTGATTGGGATATACATGAAAATTGGAAAACCATTGCTCCACAATTTCTGCCTCATCCGCACTTTGGTACTAAACACACACTACCTCCTTAGTAGAAGAAGGTTGGTGGCTTTTCTGTGGTTACATATTTAGCTATCATTTTGAAATTTTTTTTAAATATTAGCTTGTTTGAAACCAAATTAGTTATTTTATTTTTATTTGTAGGATGGAATTTATCCAGTACTTAAAATTCAACCAACACAATAAATCTAATACATCTATTAAAGAAACAGAACAGATTCAATAATGGCTAGAGGGGACGTATCTATTATTAGGAAACTTTCAGTCTGGATAAAGCATGTCCAGAAAAGGCATTTTCCTAATTTATCTTTTCTTAGAGAAACAGGTGCTTAAAAAACAAAAGAATTATCCTATCAACCAAAGTGAAAATGGATTTGAAAATCTGAGCTATGACTTATATTTTTGCTTCATTTTTCAAATTTATTGCAAAATTTAACAAATTTTAAAATTTAAAAAGTTTACCGGTTTAATTTTTTTTTAGATTCAGTCAATAGTAGTTTTGGTTTTTTTTTTTGGCTAAAACATGAATTATTTGAGAAAAGTTGTTTTAAAAAGTCCATATCAAATCCAGATGTAGGTAAGAAGAGTTTTTCAAAAGGTTATTGCAAGGGGGATAACTATTCCAGTAGGAAGCGTGCTCTGTTTATCAGATCTACCAGAGTCTCAAGATTTAGGCAAAAAGAGATTTTCTTTAATAAGAAGCAATAAGCAAAGCTAGAAGGAAGAGGTTGAATGAAGTGGCTTGCTTTGTTAATATCCATGTGTTCATGAATGTGTGGCAACGATTCCCTCCTATATGTAAGACTGTTGAACGAATAAAAAAATATGAATGAAGTTTGAGATAATAAGGTTTGCAAATTTTTGGTATTTTCAACTGTCAACTACATTATTAGAAAGATGTTGTTGGAATTTTTTCCATATATGGCCATCTACTTATGTAATTTATAAGTTTATACATAAAAACAGAGGCTAAAAATGACTTAAATGTGTTAGAGGAAAAATTGCTAAAAGCAAAGGGAAACAAAAATCTCCTGTCAACCCAAAAATACTCTCCATAAAGTTAGAAGAGAAAAAAATATTTTGTTATTGAATAAACATTAAACCTGAATACAGTGTGCATTACCGGTGGTATACTAAATGATGGAAAAGACATAAAGAAATCTTGTTCTTTTGTATAGTTAAAGAAGTACAATCCATTATATACATTTTCTCAAGATAGAAATTGCTGGTCCTCAAGTAAGAAGATTTGACAACACCATTTGTCATATATAGTTCACTCTAGATTCATCTGTTAGGGGGTGGATGTCTAGGTTTACTATGTAGCTTTATCCAGTGGAAAAATAAGCCTCTCATATCTTTATTAGCAGGTGGTAGTGTTGCAACTTGGATGATCCTTGAAAGTGAGGCCACTATAATCCCATACCAACTGGAAGGTAGGCGCACTGTCTTCTTTGATGATTTCTGTAGAAATGAAAAAGAAACTGTTTCCTTTACTCTCATACTCTTCTCAGTACTTTTTGGATACCAGGTACAGAGGTTTCCCCTCACCTAGCAGCTCTCAGGTCTCTGAGGATACCAGCTGAATGCTATAACTCTGTCACTTGTGACACTATCCACCTGGAGTTAGTGCATATCCCACAAATCCGCCACCCCCTTTCAGATGCATTTTGCAAATGATTGGTTCTTAAGTTATCAACAACTTTTGTCAGATTTAACTACAAATTGGAGGTTCCCATGACTCTCTCTTCAGGTTTGAAAATTTGTTTGAATGGCTCACGGAACTTAAACACTTTTAATTTATTGATTTAACAAACATTTACATTTATTATTATTTAATAAAGGAACTGACAAAGGATACAGATGCAGGTATATCTGGTCATTTTTAAAATCTCACATTTTGAACAATGTCAAATAATATTATATGGATTTTTTCTAAGACTACAAACTTAAAGTGTGTTTTAAAAACTTCTTGGGGGCTGGAGCAGTGGCTCAGCGGTCACAGCACTTGCATGCATGAGGACACAGGATTGAACCCCAGCACCCCACGTGCACAAAGAAGTGTTGGAGCAATGAAAGTCATACGAAAAACTAACAAAATTGATTCTCTCTTTCTGTCTCTATCTCACTGTCCTTCTCTCTTAAAAAAAACAGTCTTGATATCCTAACACATTAAAATGATCTGTACTTCTATCTCTATAGTTAATAATAATGGTGTTGATGACAAGGGCCATTGTTTCTGCTCACTCTGCTAGATGCTAGCCACTGTATGAAGAGCTTTCTGTGTATTCTTTCTATAAGACAAGAACTGATATATATATACTCCACCAATGGGGAAATGAGCACAGAAAGACATGTTACTTGTCCATGTTCAAGTGGTTAAATATAACATTAAAGTGAGATCAAGACTAAGGCAGTCTGAACTCTGAACTGTACTGCTTCTTTTACCTTAATGATATAAAAGACATTGGGGTTCCCTGGTTTTTGAGAGGTCATGAGAACCTATTTTAATTACCCAGTATTGGCAACATTAGTAAAATCTAATAAATATAGTTCAGCCTATATCCCAAATCTTGAGTCAAGAAACACTCTCAGTGGTTGCAATACAGCAAAGGGGAAGTCTGAAAGACTGGAGGAACTATTATTTTTCTTAGTTTAAGATCTGTGAACTTGTACCTTCTGAATTCAAGTTAACTTAATTTGTACAAATAACTTCCTCTTGAAAGTGCAAAGTTTTATTTTAGAAGTCTAGATTAGAAAATTAAACAGGGGGTAGAAATCTTGGGATTTACCAATAAGATAGTTGTGCTTGCCTCAAAATCCTTGGGTAGAAGGTATATTGTTGAATTGTATTAAGAATGAAATAGAGAAAGCTCCTTATTGCTGGCAACCAAATGCTTCCTGACAATGACAAATACTGGAGAAGCTATCTTGTGGATTGCTCCTCCAGCAATTTGATCAGCTCCTGGAAAAACAATACTAAAGGCAGAAGTTTACCTCTAGGGTTTCTCCAGGAGGATATTTCATATCTCTGATTGTATTTCTTTGCTCCTTTGCCACTGTTGGGTAGACAGGGCAAGAGACTGAAGAGATTCAATAACATTCCCAAATGAACACTGATGAAAGAAATAATATCTAGAAAGTTCACACTCTTATAACTTCTTCTTTGGAAGAAAGTGGTTGTGAAAGATTTTGTGAAATAGGAATGGTCTTTACTCTTTCAAGAAATCACCTGGCTATTATTCATAATTTTAAAACTGGGAAAGAACTTAGTAAGCTCAACTGAATTATACTCACTCCAGACAGCTATCAATCATTTTCCAGACCTAGATGCCTCTCAGAGTTTTGGCTATCAAAAGTCTTGGGTTCAATGACCAGCAAAACTCTCTCTCTCTCTCTCTCTCTCTCACACACACACACACACACACACACACACACGTCTCATGAATTTTATTCCAAATGTGAGTTGACCTGGAGAAATAGCCATTGATTTGTGCATGCCTAGAAAATCCAACTGTTCATCATCCCATGTGAGATGAAGAATGGTGGACTGGATTTCTATGATGTGGAGTATCATTATATCCTTACTGTAGTAGGAATGTCTCTTCCTCCTTGTTTTGGCTCAGGGAACTTAGTAGAACCTTGCTTTGAGCACACAATACCAAGTTCATGGGAACATTAATACATGTATTTAGAACATGCACTGCTTAATGTGAGTACACTAGTAATTAGGGCTTTAGTAGGATCATTATTATCAACTCCATTTGCTAATTGGAAAATTGAAATTTACAAGATTTGAGTGCTTCGGTGTCTTGGCCACTTTGTAAGTAGCAGACTTGTTGCAGGAATGGAAAGCCATGGACTTCTCTGCTGTGGTCTTCCTGTTTCCTTGTACCACAGTGCCTCAGACAGGGCACTGGAGCTGTCGATGATTCATTTGCCTGTGGCTACACACTTCTTCTAGGCCACAAAATGTAGGAAGCTTTTAAAGTCCACTCCGTCTGGGCAATGTATTCACCTAGATGCAACAGCCAAAGGACCAAATTTGAAGTCATAGAATCCACTGCATACAGTATTTCTCAGCCTCTTTACCCATCTTTACTCTTGCCCTCTTGCTAATGGACTTCCAGGCCTGCTTTAAAACTTCTCCCTTCTCCCACTGAGTTCCTGTGTTTGAAATGAGCCTTTTTAATTTCTATTTGTGCCTATTATTTATCTCTCTTTCCCTCCTGCCCTGACTCACATCGTCTATGGAGGAAACTCTTGAGTTCAGCTGAAACCCCCGCCCCTGGAGGTGATGTTAGTGCATCTGTGTAGATCACTAAGTCAGACAATATGTACTTATGTCCAGGCTGAGTGTTGGTATCCTTAGGCTGCTGCCACTACTGCTGCTGGCTTGAATTGCCACAGAAACTACTTTCTTGGGGTCCTTAAATTTTAGCAAAGATCCTTAAATCCAAACCATGTGGAGAATGAAATACCCTAAAAATATCAATGAATTTGGACCCATTTATAACTATGCAAACACTATTAAACACATTTAGCAATAATTTGGAGAATCATATTTTTACCTCTAATTCAAAGACCTAGAAAAGGACAGACTTTTTATTATAGCGCTAGCATATCTATTTCTGTTTCTATTTCTTTGCCCCATTAAAGCTACACTTTCTCTGCTGTTTCTAAATTCCATCCATGTACCACATAGGTACACACAGATGAGAGCCAGAAAGGGAGGTGGGCTTCATATGGCTGAGAAAAAGGAAAGACCTATTACCTTCTTACCTCCTTGATATGTGGAGAAGAAAATACAGAATACAATATAGCTTTTCTTTATTATCCTCCTCCTCCAGCAATACAGAAAGATCCTTATAAATATTTCTTCCAGTGACATGATGTATGTGTTAACACATTATCAAGGGGATTTTCCCCTGTTGACTCTGGTTATTTTTTTTTTTTTTTAATTCTACCTAAGGAAAGGGGTTAGATGCAGACTTTGCTGAAATGGCCCAAGCTGTTCCAGGGAACATCATTTATAGAAGTTTATATAGACAAGGATTTGAGAATCATTCTCTGAGAATTCATAATGGTAGATAACAGGGTGTCATTTAACGATTCAAAACACCAAGACTTACCTAGTTCCTATCAACTGAGTAAACCTAGTAGAGAGATAGCATTTGTAAAAGGGGAGACTGGACTTGGTTCTCTTGGTGGCTCCTTAATGAGCTCCAGAAAATTCTAGGCCTTGCTTGTATTGTCAGCCAAGTAAGTACTTAAAAAGGCATGGCATGTACCCCTTGAATATAGAGGGTTTATGGATAGCCAGATGGCTCTTGACTGACAAGGTGAAAAAGAAGAGCAACCCTTGATAGCCTGGTGAGGTGAGGTCCACATGGGTAGGGATTAAACAACTAGATGAGTTTCCTATGGGCCAAAAGAGTACTGCCAAAGAGAGTCAGGCATGAGTACAGTAATTATAAAATATTTTTTAAGCTTTATATTTGTAAATCATTTAAAGCTTATAAAACTGTAGTATTCCTTTTGCCCAGATTAGCAAATTATTAACATTTTGCTGCATTTGTTTATCTTATTTAATCAGTTTCTTTTTTGCCTGACTGTAATCCCCTTTTCTTCTCCTTTTAAATATGTGAATTTTCTCCAACCATTTGAAAGTAAGTTGCAGATATCATATCCCTTACCTCTTATTGCTTCAGTACTTACTTTTATGTACAAGGACATAGGTTTACATAATCACAAGTATCAAAGTCAGGAAATTTAGTGTTGGTAGATGACTAATATTGATGGATTTTACTTAGATATTATCAAATGATAGTTCTATAATTTATCATTTAAATCAGGACAATTTTGAAAATTAAAGGGGTGATATTAATGATTATGCTGGGACAACAGGTAGAAGCCAAGACAGTGCTAAGAAAACTAGGATGGATGGTTATTCTAGGCTTAAATGGTCTGTTATAGAACTTACCCAAGAAGCCTGTTCCCTGAGGAATAGGGAGCATAAAAAGGACTGGAGGAGTCCATTGAGGGCAAGAGCCGAGAGTGGGATAGCCCACAATGGTCGGAGTTCAGTGGCAAGTGCAGCATGATGGTACTTGCCTTGTGAGGGTCTCAAGCACTCACTGGTATGTTCAGTAGAGAGAGCAACATTCAGAAGGTTTCCAGAACAAAGTGAAGGACAGCCACAGGAGGGGTACATAGGACCAGGGGAGGAAACTGTCTTTGTCCATTTATCTTAGCCTTCTTATGCCGAGCCTGGAAGAAAGCAAGGCAGCTTAGTGGATGGAGGAAAAGAGGTGGGGCAAGTTGACTAAGAGGCCTACGTTCCTTTGTCACTTTTCTTCCCCATGCCAGATTTTAGTTTGTGATAGAGGAGACAGAAGCCTTATCAAGAGGGTAAATTCAAGTTTGAAATTACATTGCTATAAACCTTTTTTAGAACTCAAAACAAAATCATTCAAATACCTAAAATTGATGGGAAAAAATGGGATCTGCCCTACCTATCTCTAAGGGGAGGAAAACTTCACAGTCATATTTAAATGTTGCCCTAAATTAAATAGTTTGAAATTCCCTAGTTCGTTGTTTTCTTATTCCCTAACCCCCTGGAAAGCAGTGCTTAAAATGTCTATATCATTGTTCTAGTCTTAACATTTACTTTTTAAAAATATGTATTTTACACACCCCATGAACATAGTTGGTCCTTTGTATCCATGGATTTTTTTACCCATGGATTCAATCAAATATGGATTGAAAATATTTGATTTTAAAAAA
The DNA here is from genome assembly GCA_004027875.1 of Aplodontia rufa. Classification (NCBI taxonomy): domain Eukaryota; kingdom Metazoa; phylum Chordata; class Mammalia; order Rodentia; family Aplodontiidae; genus Aplodontia; species Aplodontia rufa. Next base: position 10,779 of record PVKS010028137.1, on the reverse strand, counting down.
AGCCTGTATCTAGGGCTGGAATGGTGGCTCAGTGGTTGGAGCATTTGCCTTGCAAGTTTGAAGACCCAGGTCTGAACCCCAAAATCACATACACAAATAAGTGTCACAGAAACAAAGACCATATAGAAAAATAAATAAAATTGATTCTCTCTCTCCTCTTAATGAAAAAAAAAAGAAAAAAAAGGAAACTTGTATCTGTACTAAGCACATACAGACTTGACTTTTTTCCCCGTCATTGTTGCCAGAACACTACACAGAATAAAAACTATTTCTACAGCATTTCCACAATATTAGGTATTATATTACGTATTATTAGTAATCTAGACATAATTTAAAGCATATGGGAAGTTCTACACAGGTTACGCAAATACTATACCATTTTATATAAGGGACTTGAACATTCTTGGATTTTGTTATCTCCAAGGGGTCTTAGAGCCAATCCCTCACAGATATGGAGGGCTATATATAAGTATCCTGTTCAAAAAGTCTGCTTTGTTCACAACTTTAAAATATGCTATGGTTATTTTACACCATATAGGCTTTTCACATGCAAAATACACCCTTCCTGTGGATGTTCCATGATTTACTTAACCAATTTACTCTTTTTTTTTAATCAACTCCATTTTTTTATTAAGAGTATATAGAGAAACAAATGAGAGGGAAACATTATTAAACCATCAATAACCAATGTATATATACATAGTTATCAAGGGGTAATGTCAAAACATGGATGACCACCTTGGGTTTCACCTGTTGCAGTTTCCCCCAGAAGAACTCTTATATTAAATGGCTATCTCGTGGAGGAATAACATCTGCTTCTGAGATGGTTCCCCCATATTCCCACTCTCCAGTATCCTAGGAGTTCTTCACATACCCTCCTCCCACCCCTCCCCCTCCCTATGCCTCCAAGTATCCTAGGGAGCCATCCCCTTATTATGGTGACAATCATACAAATTGAAGTTATTGTTAGGTTAGCCGTTTAACCCACTGCTTCCCCATGTATTCTAGCTTCCACAGATGAGAGAAACCATTCAGCCCTTGAGTCTCTGAGATTGGGATACTTCACTTAGCATAATTCTTTCCATCTCCATCCATTTGATATCAAAAGCCATAATCTTGTCTTCTCTAATGGCCGAGTACCATATATGTACCATAGTTTTTGTATCCACTCCTCGAGTGAGGGGCATCTGGGTTTGTTCCATAGTCTAGCTATAGTAAATTGAGCTGCTATAAACATTGAGGAAGCCACATCACTATAATACGCTGATTCTAACTCTTTCGGGAAAATCCCCAGGAGTGGGATAGCTGGGTCATAAGGTGGTTCCATCCTTAATTTTTTGAGGATTCTCCACACTGCTTTCCATAGCGACTGAACCAGTTTGCAGTCCCACCAGCAGTGTAACAGTGTTTCTCTTTTCCCACAGCCCCTTCAGCATCTGTCATTGTCTGTATTCTTCAATTTTGCCACTCTAACAGGAGTGAGGTGGTATCTCATTGAAGTTTTGATATCCATTTTCCCTTATAGCTAATGATGTAGAGCATTTTCTCATATATTTATGGGATTTCTGAACTTCCACTGAGAGAAGTTCCTTTTGAGTTCTTTAGCCCATTTATTGATTGGATTATTTGTGAGTTTGGAGTTTAGATTCTTTAGTTCCTTGTATATTCTGGATATTAGCCCTCTGTCCGAGGTGTAGCAGGCAAAGGTTTTCTCCCATTCTGTAGGTTCTCTCTTGATGATCTTGACTAGATCTTTAGCTGTGCAAAAGCTTTTTAGTTTAATTGCATCCCATTCATTTATTCTTGATTTTACAGCTTGAGCCATGGGAGTTTTGTTAAGGAAGTAGCTGCCGACTCCTTTATGGTGTAGTGATGACCCTACTTCTTTTTCTAGTAAGTTTAAAGTTGTTGGTTTAATATCCAGGTCTTTGATCCATTTTGATTTATAGTCTGGAAGAAAGATAGCCTTTTATGGTGAAAATTCAGATAATTTCTTTTACTTATGATGCTGCATGGTGTTGGACAAACTGGACAGCCATATGTAGACAACTGAAGCTGGATCCTTATCTTTCACCCTGCACAAAAATTAAACCAATTTACTCTTGATGGCAATTGTGTTTTCCATTGTTAGTGACAATAAATAATTTATTAAATGAGTTCTCTAGAATAAATCTTTAGAAATTACCTTTCTCCAAAGTGTAGACACAGATTTTGTGATATACATTACCACACAGCCTTTCCTAAAGGTTATATGTGAAGACACACTTTCAGTAAACACTACCTCTTTCCCCACCCTATTATCAAAACCATTGTGAATATTTTGTGTCTATCAAGTACTTAGCCATTCACAAAGGGATACCCTCTGTTTAGTTTCCAGTGATCATAATCAGAAATAATACAGTATTATAATTCAGAATGAAATGCTGATTTTTTTCTGTTCTTCCATCTCCACCACCCCCTTTCACAAACAACTCTTCAAATTTAAAACCTGAAAAATAATGGGAGAAGCAAACAGAATAATTTATAAGTATTGCCAATGTTGAATATATTCAAAGCTTTCCAAAATTTGATAGCTGGATCTGAAATTGTTTTCTGAGTGAATACAACAATTTTGTTTCTGGCTGATCATGTGGAACACTGCAGAATCCACCTCCACCGTTGACTGGTTACTTTCAGGGACATCTGTGTGAGTGGGATGTTAGTACATTCAGCAAACACTGCAGAATTATGCTCCCCAGGATTGTTAGTTTTTTGCTTCTTTTGATACTATTCCAATTCCTTGCTTTTTTCCCCCTATGTTACCTCTTTAAAGACTTAAAAATTATTAATCACAGTAAGGTTGGAACAGCAACACTGTGGTGCTTCATGTAGTTGAACACTTGGGAACATCTCAACTATGAATTTGCACTCCATTTGCTCTGCTATGGTGAAAATTCAGATAATTTCTTTTACTTATGAGGCTGCATTGTCCATAGGTGGCATGTTTCTTGCTTAGTCCTGAGTGGAAATTATGCCTAAATTCCCAAGGAGCATATATTTAGTTGGAAAGACACATATTTCAGGTAGCTGTGTAGGATGGATAAAGACCTGGCCTGCTGCTCCCATCAATAGCTCCCAGTGGGCCTCAACTGTTGCTCTTAAAGAAGTCAGATGCTCAGCTTTGAAGTTACTTTTTGTGCCTATCAGAGTCCATACAGGACAGCAAAATTAATATTTTTATTAAATAAAATTATACTCTATGAGAGGGCTTAAGCTTCTGCAGAAGAGATTAACAATTCTTTCCCTTCAGGCTGTGCATTTCTGAAAGCTGCATTGCTGGGACATCTTGTTTATCTCTAGGAAGCTGCAACAAATGTAGATAAGTAATTTTGTATAAGTCAGGATTTTTATGACAGAGATGGTCTATGAAATACAGTGCATGGGTTCTTATCTAGTTATCACCTTGGAGTGCTATGGGGCAGAAGTAAAACTTGCAAATCAATGGCCAGCCAACTGACCTGGACTAGCAGAGCTTTGTTAGTTCAACACAGGGTACCATGGACTGAATGTGTGCATCCTCTGCAAATTTATCTGTTGTAATCCTAAACTTTCAACATGGTGGTTTTAGGAGTTCTCAGGAAGTAATTTAAGTAATGAGGATGGACTCATTGAAGGGATTAGTTTCCATATAAAAAGGGACCCCAGAAGCTCTTTCTCACCCTCTTTCCAACATGTGAGCAACAATGAGAAGTTGGCCATCTTCAGCCTGGCAGAGGACCCTCACTAGAACCTGACCACGCTGGCATCCTTATCTATCAGCTTTCAGAACAATAAAACATAAATTTCTATTATCTTAAGCCATTCAAGATATGGCACTTTGTGACAGAAGCCTGAATGAGCTAAGACACAGGATGTTTCAATATATTGATCAGTAGCCAAGATTTTAAAAATCTGGATTTCAAGTTTCTTTTGGAAAACTGGAAGATCTTGTACTACTAGTGGCATTCCTACACAGTAATAATTCACAGAGTGGAGTTATCACTGCCCTCCCTGGATGGAATGTGGGTTTCACTCACTTATATCACCTCCTTACCTCCTGTAGATTCTTGGATTTACAACCCTGGGTAAATTCTGGGAAGGCAGAATATAGCTGATTTTGAGATGGTAGAAAATGAGGGAATTCTACAAGATAGCTCAATTTGTTATGTTTTCTTCAAAGTATCACATTCACATTGAGTAAATGATTCTGTACTTCAACAACTCTATGTACTACCTTGATGAGGGCACTTTTTGCAGTAGATTGTTATTGTCTCCCCTACCCCCAAGTCTACATTCTTCTATAGACCCTGATTGCCATCATAATGTCACAGCACCTGTCTCTGCGTGTCAGTCCTTGGACAGCAGCTTTCTGAATGAATGGATGTTAAATGGATGTATGTGCACATGCTTCATTTAGCTGTTCAGGAGGTCTTGGGTTTCTAACTACAGCAGACAAAGATGACTTACAGTGGATTTGTTTCAACACCTGATACTTTTTGTGTAGTTTTCATTATATAGAACTCTTAGTTGGTACCATTTGAAGCCTGTACTATATGTTAGAGTAATACTATTGCCATAGAGCAGCTTTATTTTTCTCTGAATACTGGAAATAACAATTCATTTTTGATCATCCTATTAAAATTAACACAAAACCTAACAAAAGCTCATTATTCCTGTCAAGCTTTTAATCATTACCTGACAAAAGAAGAAGCTGAAATCATCCAAAAATATAATTTCTGTCCTCCCTTAGGAAGAATAACATGTTCAAGTTTTCTTTCATTGTAATTCAGTTCTGTTTTTAGTTAGCACTTTATAAAAGAATAGGAAAATCTTCTTTCTGATCTCACCTTTGTGAAGAATGTAAATACAAAATGTTCAATGTTTTGGAACAGTTCTGATATATTTCCCCTTTAAATTAGGATCATAAAAGCTAAAAGATGCTGTAGCCATTTAACCAAAGGGTAAATATCTCAGTGACTGCAGTGAAAAGGAAGCTATTGAACAAATGGTATCTGAAGGTGGTTATTCTAATTGGAATTGTTGCATAAGTAATTCCCTGTATGGAGAAGGCAAAGCTGATTTAATTCAGTCTTATTAAGGATGGGTCTATTGTGAATGAGCTTTTAATCATTTTATCACAAACCAGAGTTACTTTTGGATTTGTTTCTCACACAGAGGCTATGATGTTTCTATCTATCACTCTCAGCTCATGCAGTTATCAATCACTTTGACAATGATATATTTTAGAGGAGGTTAAATTTAAACTGTGGAATTATATATATATTGAATTCTGTATTGTATGTTTTATAAAACTGGAAACACTTTCATTTCTATTTGGGGAAAACCATCAGAGAATTTATTAAAGCATTTTCTATAGGCAAAAGTTTAATAAGGTCTGATTTTGAGAAACTCTGAGAAGATTTAATCTTCTGGGAGTAGTACCGACTACAAGAATATCAAAGTCCTAAGTAAACAAGATGTGTCTAGAGAAGTAGCAATGCACATCTATAACTAATATTTAAAATAAATGTATATCTCTAAAAGCACATTTTATATTGTATTTTCAATAACCAAAGACTACTATTTGGTACATTATATAAAATTATTTTAACTGGATTATTTTAGAATATCATGAAAATAAAACAATTGTGTTAAATCAGAATTCTTTTAGTGATTCCTGACTATGGAATTCCACATTTTCCCTACAAACATGATCCTTGATAAAAATTTGTCTCTGTTATAGACATTTGAAATTTCTTTCCTGTTTTAGAATAGGAGCATCTCAACTTACATTTAAAATGATGCTTTCATATTCTTTGTTTGACTAGTGACAAAGGAGTGCAAAAGAATTTCACTTGAGTGCTCTCCACTGGAAATGAACTCACTTCATTTTATTGGTAAGTTCCTATAGTATTAAAGCACTGCAAATGTATAGCAATTACTGAAACTGTGGTGTAGCAATTTTCCCCATACAAATGTAATTTCATATTTCTTTAAAGACGATTTCAAAAATACCTAACAAAGTGAAAGCCTACCAAGATAATCTTCTTAGGCAAATTCTTGTTTGACGTGTGATCATAGATAGGAAAATATGACCAGCAGGCTACATAAGGCCTGCTGGGATACTCTGCCCAGTGTTGGACTTCTCCTCAAAGAGCCTTTATCACAGGCTAGTTGCTCTGCCTCAGGAGATTAGTAAACTTCCTTCATGGCTGTGGCCATGAAGGCAACTGGCTGTGGGGAAGGAGTGTGAAGCCCATCTCCAGGGTCAGGTTGTGACTTTTGGTCCATGTTTGTGAAGCAGAGCACATGAAAAGGCTGTAAAAAGGCTTTCTCAAAAGCCCTGGACTCTGTTGCCCAGGGAATCCCTCATTTGTAAAATTGAACTTGGAAAGGACTTCTCATTTACCCTTGATTTCAATTGAACCATTTGGCTCTGGCAGTGGGAGGGATGGTACAGTTCAATGCTGGATGGAGATTTTCTCAAGACTGGTTGGGATGAGAAGAAGGCAGACCTTTTGCAGGCTCAGAGGGACTGGCCATTTGCCCCTGTCTCCCATCAGTCAACTGTACTTACCTATGAAGCAAATTCAGACTCCTTGCTCCTGGATTATGGATTGACATTTCTCTGGAATTAAAGGTGTATCCTCATCTACAAAAATCCAACTTTATCTCTAAGTCATCCCACCAACCCCCCAAAGACAAAACAACATCAATATTATTCAAAATAAAAATACCATGCTTATTCTATACTGTTACGTTTGCAGTGATGAATTGATGTAGTTATAAGAAATGCTATTTTTATTTCACTTATATATGTTACATTAATATTCTTCTGTTATCAGAATCACATTTTAGCAAGCTGATCCTAAGGCACTGTGCCAATAGTACTATAAGCTACCAAAGGAAAACAGATGATCTGTGTCCTGAATCTTTTTCCTTTGTTCTTTATAATCTTTTTCATTATCACTGCTTAATTCCCATCATTTATCACCTCATTCATCATTCCTAGACTATCAAAATAGTTTTTCATTTGATTCTCATGTTTCTAAATTGTTGTGTATCTCTAACTCTAAACTCTTATGCCCATTATGTTGTCAGATTAATTTTTCTGAAAAACTATTTATGCTGTTAGCAGTGCACACTGTTCTTCAGTAAAGTAAAACATATACTTAAGCAAAGATAAAGTTTGATTATACCATTCTCCTGTTTCACAGTCTTTCTTGGCTTCCATTTGCTCTTCGAATGAAATTCAAATGACTTAAAATGGTTTTATCAGTTTCTTTTGAACCATATGTCCTTTCCTCTTTCTATATCCCAACTTCTCTGCATTTTGTTGTAGCAAATCAATCCTGGCTTATTGAGGACCCTAAGAAAACAGAGAAGACAGTGACTTCATGATTTGGGAACTTAAACCACACTCAAATACAAAGGACTTGATTGGAAAGAACTACCTGTAAGTTCACTATGCCATTCTGTCTCCACTCCACACTGAAGTCCATGTACCATGTTTCTTATCTTGACCTCGTGCCTTCTATCTGGTCTGCCCAGATCCACTCCTGCCTTGTTGCTGGTTTTGTTTCAGTGCTATGTCTTTTTCTTGCTTGATCCTGCCCTGGAGACTCAGCACTGGCTGATTGCTCAGTCTCAAATGCTGCTTCTTCCTCTTTATGCCCAGTTATAACATTGTTACATCTCAGGTCAGTTAGAACTTCCACAAGAAATGCTTTTCCTGAGACTACTTCTTTATATGTTCCAATATGTCTACATGCATTACCTTTGTGGTACTTTTTATAATAACAGTTTTGTATTTATTTTTGAGTATTTGGTCAATATGTGTCTTCTCCATGATACTGTAAACTCCATTAAAGCCAGGACTACCCATATCTATTTTTTTAAAGCTCTGTCTGTGGTTTCCAGTGAAGTGCTTGGTCTAATAAATATTATTATATTTTCTCAATAAATATTTTTAGAATTAATTTTGAATGATAGATCAAAGTTATGTTGAAGTGTATTTCAAATGACTACATTTTGATCAAGATTTACAACTCCTTTTTCCCATAGTATAAATCAGAATAAAACATTTTATTAATGTTAATCTTTTCACAATATTAACATCTTTTTTTCTGAGAAAATGTTATGAGTTAGCCAGATTTTCTTATGTCTTATTATCACCCTTTCTAGACATGAGTAGGTTATATGATTTCTTTTTTTTTTTTTTTGAGCTCCAAATTGCCAAACATTCATATGACAGGACTTTTCTATCAATGTTCCTAAAACACAGTTAAAAGCAATGAAAATGAGTATTGTTAAATAGCCTGAAATAGAAGGAAAACATTAACAAAAGTAGAATTTATATACAGATATCTGGGTATTCAAGCAATTCTGTCATAAGTAGGTTAATGAAGAATCATGGTTCAAATGTTTTCTGTTTACCTGGTGCTTTATTTCATTCTAGTTTAATATTGATGCTCTGTACTTTAAATGCTATTTTAGATCCCAGCTCTGCTTGGGCTCTTGGTCTTTCCCAGGCAAGTTTCTCATCCTGGAGTACGCTACCCTGGCCCCTCCTCATCCAATCTTTGCCACAGATCCTTCAGGTCTAGGTAAAAATAATATTTCCTAAGGATCACTTTTTCTGACAACATTACACTCCTTATGAACCATAATCTTTGTTCAATATGCATATATTTTCTTATTTTTTTCTCTTTTGGTCTATCCGTTCACTGAGGGTAGAATCATATGTCATTTTTATTTCGGCTGCTGCTTTCCCAGGTATAATGCCTGATACATAAGAACTATTTAATAATGTTTTTATTGCATGGATAAATTAATTTCCTCTACCATCTGAGTCCACCTTGTATTTCACACTGACTCTAACACAAAACTTACACTCTTTTTCTGGGACATTCCATTTTCCTAAAATAGCACCGTGTATATGTTTTCTTCTGTTTTTGTTACAGACTTCCTTCTATTCTCCATACATCATGGGCTCTCCAACACAAATACTACTAGCTTTCAAATGAGCTATCTCCCTAGCTCAAAATGAGCTGTCTATCCTCTGTGCTCTCAATGCAATTAGTTTGTTTCATTTCTAAGATAGTGACACCTGGTGCTATAGGCAGTAATGAAAAGCTCAGCTATTTTCATCTGGATTGTAAACTCAAGAGCACAGGGCATTTTATATCCTTCTACCTCCCATAATTTCCAACATAGTATCTTGCATTTAATACTCAGGTAGTCAGTCAATATTGTTAAAATAATTAAACAATGGCCATTCCAATTAACCAAAGGTTTTCCTGGTCATGTTACATAGTTTGTTTATTCTAGCCCTTTTTGTGCAACAGATTATTTCATTGTAGCCTTAATAAGTAGTATTTTTTTAAAAGGGAGAGAGAGAAAGAGAAAATGATTTTTTGGGGGGGGGGGTCTGGCCTTTGTTTCTCGGACACTTAGTTGTGTGTGTGGTGCTGGGGTTTGAAGCTGGGTCCTTGTGCATGCCAAGCAAGAGCTCCAACTACTGAGCCACCACTGCAGCCCAGCAGTTTGTTCTTAACAAAATTTTTTAGTCATCCAATCTTAGGAACTCCCTTGAGATTTAATGGATGAAAGATCTTTAAGTAAATAAAAGTAGCTGAAACCTTAGTCATGAATCTCTCAAATGGTAGAATAAGAGTAGAGCCATTTTTCCTTGTTTATAAAGTAGTGAGTGAAAATATTGATCCTAAAGCCAGCATTATTGGCTCCTACTCAAGAATTATGAAAATTAAATTGGGTACAGTAAGTGATTTGAAAAGTCAGCATATTTAATTTTCAACCAGCATAGGGCAAGATGTGTCTGAGAATGACCAATGTGATTAAGAGTTTAAGGGACCAAGAAAAACTCTCATTGAAAACATTTTTAGAGAAACTCTTGGTTAAAAAAAAATGAGGAATTCTCAAAGAAATTAGGAAATGATAGTTCAGAAATGAAACCCAGCCATACTTTTGTTTCCATCTCCTTTTTCTCCTCCCTCCCTTTCTCCTTTCTCTCCTCCTCCCCCTCTTCTTTACTTATTATAGTGGCAATGGAGAGAATTTAGACTGTTTGAACTTCAAAATCACAAAAAGTGAATGGATTTCAAAATGTGTATTTCCTTTTCAGTTATCTTTCTAGATTTCTATGTAAATTAAATCACGGACAAAGGTTCAATTAGTACTATTCATCACCTCCCATCCTACTACCAAGAGTTAAATTCCCTTTTTCAATTTTTTCAAAATAGATTTTTTGTGCATTATCATTATACACAATAATGGGATTTATTGTGACATATTTGTCCGTAACAAATACATACATATAACACAATTTGGTCAATTTCCTTCCCTCCGTTCATTCTCCTCACCCCTCTGCTTGCCTTCTTCCCTGGTCTACCTTCAGTTTTTATGAAATCCCTTTTCTCCTTTTTGTCTCTGGCTTCCATATATGAGAGAAAACATTTAACCCTTTACTTCCTGAATCCGAGTTCTTTTGCTTAATGTAATATTCACAAGTTCCATCTGTTTTTTCTGCAAATGGCATAATTTCTTTCTTTTTTTTTTATTTTTTGAACAACCTTACACGATGTTAACAAAATAATATAAAATGTGTATAAAATGTGTAAATATTCTGGATATTGCAATTATCTCCAGGAGTGCCCCCCCCCAATTACCCTCCCTTATCCCTCCCTTCCCTTTCCCTTTATAACTCTTAAAAAAGATATTAGATTATAAAGCATTACATCT
>PVKS010028136.1:0-26811 GCA_004027875.1 Aplodontia rufa | reverse complement strand
GGGCACTCAGTGCTATGAATTTTCTCCTTAGGAAAGCTTTCATGCTGTCCCAGAGGTTTCGATATGTTGTGTCTTCATTTTCATTCTCTTCCAAGAATTTTTTGATTACTTCTCTCATGTCTTCTTGGACCCATTCTTCATTTAATAGAGTATTATTCAACCTCCATGAATATGTGTGTTTTCTGTTATGATTATTGCTGCTGATCACTAGGGTCATAGCATTATGATCTGACAGGACACACGGGATGGTGTCTACTTTTTTATATTTGCTGAGATTATCTTTATGAACCAGAATATAGTCAATTTGGGGAAAGGATCCATATGCTGCAGAGAAGAAGGTGTATTCTGCTAACTTGGGATGGAAAATTCTATATATATCTATTAAGACCATTTGGTTTATGGTGTTATTTAGGCTGGAGATTTCTTTATTGATTTTTTTGTTTTGATGATCTGTCTAATGGTGACAGTGGAGTGTTGAAGTCTCCCAGTATTATGGTGTTGTGATCCACAAGTGGTTTGATGTCCTGCAGTAATTTATTCATGTAATTGGGTGCACTGTTGTTTGGAGAGTAAATATTAACTATAGTTATTTCTTTCTGTTGAAGGGTTCCTTTTAGTATTAACTAGTGGCCTTCTTTGTATCTTCTGATTGATGTATGTTTGAAATTTACTTTTTCAGATATAAGTTTAGCAACACCAGCTTGTTTTCTTGGGCCATAAGCATGGTAGGTTTTTTTTCCATCCTTTCACCCTTAATCTGTGGATGTCTTTGCCTGTTAGGTGAGTTTCTTGTAAGCAGCATATGGTTGGATTTTGTTTTTTGATCCAGTCTGCAAGTCTGTGTCTTTTGAGTGGTGCATTTAGATCGTTCACATTCAGTGTTAAGATAGAAGTGTGTAATTGATTCGTAGTCATTGTGTCTTATTTAGCTAGTTCTATGGTTGCCTTGGTTAGTTCTTGCTGGGTGATACTTTCATTGAATTTCTTCATTTGTGGGTTTTGGGTATCAATTACTTGTTCTTCTGTCTGGAATATTTCTTTGTAGGGCAGGTTTTCTGTTGACAAATTTTGTCAGTTTTGTTTTAGCATGGAAAGTTTTTATTTCTCCATCAAATTTGAAGCTGAGTTTTCCTGGATATAGAATTCTAGGCTGCATGTTGTTGTCATTTAGATGTTGAAAGATATTATTCCAAGACCTTCTTGTTTCCAGCATTTGGGTTGAAAAGTCACAGACAATTCTTATTGGCTTGCCTCTGAATGTGATTTGGTGTTTCTCCCTTGCTGCTTTTAATATAGTTTCCTTGGTATCCCTGTTGTACATTTTGAATACGATGTGTCTTGGTGAGTTTCCTCTTTTGATTAGACCTGTTGGGTGTCCTGTAAGCTTCCTGGATGAGCATGTCAGATTCTATTTTTATGTGGGAAAAGTTTTCTTTAAGTATCTCTTTGAGAATATTCCTCATACTATTGGTGTGTGTCTCCATTTCTTCCTGTATTCCAATTACTCTCAGATTGTTCCTTCTCATTTCATCCCAGACATTCTTGAAATACTGGTCATGATCTCTTAATGGTTTTTCTTTTTTAGTGTCAGTGAGCTCTAGCTTAATCAACCTGTCTTCATTATTAGAAGCTCTTTCTTCAATAGCAGAGGTTCTGTTTTCTACTGAAGTTAGTTCATTATTGAATTCTTGCATGGTCCCTCTCATGTCATTGACTGCAGATTTTAGGTCTGTAACTTCCTTTTTGAGGGAGTCTGTTTCTTTAATGATCAAATCTCTCAACTCTTGAGTTTTCTCATTTATTCCCTTCATTATCTCTTCTTTTAAGTCATTATTCCTTTTTGTTATCAGCTCATTGATATATTATTCTAGATTTTCATCCCAGTCCCTGGCCATAGCCCCCATACCAGGGGAGTTTTGGGATTGATGTGAACCTCTTCAAGTTTGCTTCCTCATGTCTGAAGAGATTCTTCTCTCTTATTTTCCAGGTGAACCCTTTGTGGAAGCAATACAAGATTTGGTGGGTTTTTTTCCTGTCTTCTGCCTTAAGGACTAAGCTGTTGGGTTGGGAGATCCGTCCCAATCCTTATTTGAAATGGGGTTTTGTCAGGAGAGTTGATTTCAAAAGACAACCCCTTTTACTCTGAACTGGTCATATCCAGCCAGAAATAGAAGATCCATTCCCTGAAAGGACCAGAGACACTCATAATATCGATACTTCCAGGGTTTTCCTATTCAGTATTTTTTTCCTCCCCAAAATTTAAGGGAAGAAGTGTTCCCTGAGAGTTATGCTTTTCAGGCATAAAATATTTCAATTACTTTATGCACTGACCAGAGTCCTTCTTCTCAAGAATGAGAACAGGGCTAGGACGGATGGGTAAGAGTGAGTCAGAGATATGCTAAATAGGAAAAAAAGGAAAAGAGAAAGAAACCTTAAAAACAGGCTACCAAACTAAGAAGAACTACTATTGTTAATTTTCCCTCTAACAGGAGAGAGAGAAAAGAAAAAAAAAGGGAAAAAATTAAAAATAAAAATAAAAGGGAAGAGTAGGGTTTAACTGCTCTTCGACGTTAGCGTAACAGAGAAGTAAAAACCGTTAGAGTTTTTATATAATGGAGAACCAGTAAACTCCACCAGATATCGCCTTGGTACACACCTAGAAAATGAAGTCGGAAAAAAAAAGAGGGGGGAGGAAATGCCGGCGGGCCAGCCGCTGCCGCGGCAGCACAGAACAAAGAATCTCTGGTCGCTCCTAAGTCTCTATTCCTCAAATCCACTGCTAAGATTAGGACTGGTGATTCACAATGCTAGTCCCCCAAATGCACCTCAAAATACTGGTGAGAAGCTGGAGATATCCTGGTCAGTTGCGGAGGTGTGGGGGAAGCCTTTTGTCTTCAGATCGCCATCTTGAAATTCTGTCGATAATCAATATTTTTGGTGACACTAGTATTTTACTATTGCATAAGTCAGATTTCAAGAACAAATAAATGTTACTCAGATTAACAATTACAGCAGTAATAGTTACACAGTCTTAATAATGGGGGGTTAAAGAGGGTTAACTAATTTGGAATCAGAAAGGGGGGTAATGCCAGTGAAATTACTATAGGAGATTATATATGCCAATTATGTATAGTGAGAAAGTGGAGGAGGTAAAAATTTGCTGTAGAAAGAAAAAGAAATTGGTAAGAGGAGAAAGTTTGAAAAAAAAAGGAAATTAAAAAAATTTACTAAATTTAAAATAAAGGAGAAAAGAAAGAAGTAGAAAAGAAAATACAGATCCAAAGGGAAGTTAGGACAGCTGTGGCCTAATATAGGAAGGGTAAAAGAGTTATTACTAAGATTTGGGTGATCGTTAAAGGGAAGAAGTTATCCCTGTGAATTATGCTTGTCAGGCATAAAATATTTCAAAAACTATATGCACTGACTAGGATCCTTCTTCTCAAGAATGAGGACAAGGCTAGACAGGATGGATAAGAGGGAATAAGAGAGAGGATAAATGGGGAAAAAGAAAAAGAGAAAGAAATCTATAAACAGGGTATCATAACAGGAAGAAATATTATTGTTAATTTTTCCCCTAAAAGAAGAAGAGAAAAAGAAAAATATGGAAGAATAGTGGGGATATCCACCCCTAGAAGTTAACAGGGCAGGGAGAAAAGAACAGCTATAGTTTTTATACATCGGAGAACAGTAAACTTTTCCCATTAATACATTGGTATACATCTGGAAGGTGCAAGCAACAGTATCAAAAAAAAAATCTTACTAGGCAACACTTGGAAGTATAGTTATTAATAGTGTCTCTGACCCTTAATGAAGTTAAGTTTCTTAATGAAACCTTAGAACTAAAACCAGTAAGGGAGTCTCTGGGACCTTTGGGAGGAGAAGTTCACTTTGCTTCCAGGTTTTGATTTGACTGTCACTCACTCTGTGGTCATGTGATCTCACAAAGTGGAGTGGGTGTCTTCAAATTCCTGGGATTTCTAGGAGGAGCTTCCAATGGAGGGGATTGATTCTGGAAAGCTCTGAAGTTTGCTGTCTTCTCAGGGAAGCTGCAGCCAGAGGGCTTAAGAGCAGGGACCCTGGCTGATTTCTATTCTCCCTCTGCTGAGAGAGGCACACACTGTCTCTTGAGTCAGAAGATGTGCTCCTCCTGGCTAGGAGGAGTGGACAGGGCAGGGAATTGCTCCCCCTTATTCCACAAGCTGAAGACCTCCTAAGAAGGGTGAAGTTGGGGGCTGACCTAGGCCTTCTTTTCTTGGATGAGACTGAAGCCTGTGGTGATTTTCTGGTGCACTTATCCTAGGCTGCTCTAAAAAGCCAGAGAGAGCTGTCTCCTGGGGCTTGGAATGGTGGCCTGGCTTTCCCGCTGAGCCGCGAGTTCCGCTGGGCTCCTCGGTGCACGATTCCCAGCTCAGCTCTCCTCCCCCACAGTGTATGAAGTCGGTGGGTGGCTGCAGCTGCGCTCGCTCCTCTGATGCTATCCCAATGTTGTTTTTATAAGGTACGGGCTCGGAACCCTGAGCGCTGGATCACTGTGTCAGTTCAGCTCCAAGCAGCAGCCACAGCTGCTCACAGCCCCGCCGCCCTCTGCAGCCTCTGGCGGCCTCTGTCACTGTTGCCTGCTGCCCTCCCTCCAGTGGAATGTAATCCGAAACAAAAAAAGTCGCACTTCTGCTTCTCTGGCGGGGTGGATAAATTCCCTTTTTTCTCCATGCTCTGTTCTGACCCACCACTGTTTGTTGGTCCACTCGCTGCCAGAGCAGCCCTGTGCCAGCGGCAGGTAAACAAAGCTGCAGTGGTGCTAAATTTAAAGCATCACGTCTTCTCTGCTGCAGTGAGTGCGGGGTGCCAGAATCCTCCGCCACTCCACTTGCCAGCCAGCCCCGCGGCAGCCACAGGTGAACAGAGACCACTGTGGTGTTACATTTAAAGCACAGCAGCTTTTCCATGGGGCTGAGTTCTCAGGCTGCTAGACTCCTCCTCCCCGGCGACAGCTGCCCGACAGGTCCAAGCCTGGATGGAAAAAAATAGAAAACCACTCATTACTCCCAAGTCTCTGGTCCTCAAATCAACCGAGCAAATTAGGAATGGGGTTTCAAGATGCTACTCCCCAAAATGCACCTCAAAAAACTGGAAATGAACTGGGGATTTTCCGTCCTGTCTCAGAGCCTCTGGGGGAAGGCATCCGTCTTCAAGTCGCCATCTTGCACACCTCCCCATGCATCGGGTTTTAATTTTTATTCCAACTCTGATCAATAGGTAATGATTGACTGGAATGCTGGAGTGTAGAGTCTCAGGATTTATCAGCAAGGAAGGAATGTGCTTGATTGATGGTGTCTGTGACAGATGAAGATAAGAAGATGAGAAGGAAGGTTGTAGGGAGTGGATGATAATGTTTCTGCCATCCTAGTCTAAGCCTCACAGAGAGATGCCGGGAGAGAAATATACACAATCTTCTCTTTCACAACCCTAAGGACTTGGTTTCTCTTCCATGAGAGACACTTGAAATAATGCCCCCACTCTACAAAGAAGACCCCTCACCTAACCATAGGGTCCAGATTTCTACAGACAATCATGATAAAATAGTACCCAGTAGCCTCAACAATAACACAGAAAAATGCACATTAATAATTCATAGTTTCCCACTAGGCATTTCTCTCTCCAGAACAAATTACAAAAGTTATCTTGGTCACAAGAACTTGGAGAAGGTTTAGGTAGTGATCACAAGCAGAGCAGATGACCATCCTAGACCACCATAAACATCACAAACAGTTCACACTTGAGAGCTAACATCTGACTTGGTCTCATCTACCCTTGCTTGTGGTAAAGTTAATTAATTAGCATTTCTCATTCCTATTGAACTCAAAGAGGAGAAAAAATTATAGATGTAGTAAGAGGAAACTATTGCAGAAGGCATAAATTACTAGTTTTAAAGGCAAGGGCTAAAGGAACACTAGGCAAAAGCTGAGAATAGCAGCCAGAGGAAAAAAGTCATGAATAGGGAAGACTTAAAGAGATAGCCATGCCAGACAGAGAGGAACTGAGAGATCCTACATACTGGCCACCCTCACAAAGGACAGCACGATTGGACTGAGTATCAAGGTGCTGCAACCAGTTTTAACTCTGGACCTGAAAATCAAATTCCTATACCTGTTGGACCTCACAGAAGCTCAGAGCAACATTCTAAACAAGAAAGTGCCGAAGCATCACAAGTCAACCTTCCCAACCTACATGTAGCCCAGTGACAAGTGTTTATACAGTATGATTGATTACCCTGCAATTCATTTTGTCAATCAGTCACAGAGTTAATTACATGTTACTTTTGGGCACTATTACACATATCAGTACAGCAAACAGTGCTAAATTTAATGGTCCTTAGCATTTGACTATTAAATTGATGACACAGCCACATTGGTATTGATGAACATGGACCTTCTCCATCAAGGATAATTTATGTTGCTAAGCATAATGGACTATCCCATTCCCCTTTTTGCCAAGGCATTATTCACACTGATTGAGGCAATGAATCTGTCAATAAAGGAGGAATAAATATACGTGATTCTGTTCTTTAAACAATTCCTCTGATAAATGCTGAACAGGAGGAAATACAGGTTTTATATCACTAACACAGAGCTTAGAGGAAATGTGAGGCTCAGTGTAGGATTTTCCAAAATGGGAAAAGATAAATTCAGGAGACCACTTGTACCAACTGTGGCCTCTCCAGGGGGAGACTTTAAATGTGCTGTCCACCTTCCTAAAACACTCTTGTTTTCCTCTACACTCTATTTACCTGAATGACTCTACTCATCGTTTTAGGTGGCATATCTTCTAAGATGTCTTCTTTGAGTTTTTGAGCTGGGTTATTTTAGTCTGGGCTCTCCAGAAACCAACCTGAGGCAAATCTCCAATAAGAATGTTTCCAGGAATAACTGATAGGGCAGGACAGAATTAGGACCACAAAAGGAAAGAAGGCAAAGCAAGGATAGGATATCAAGCAAAAATCTCAAGAATTTCCCCAGGGATATCTGAAACCTGTGTTGTCACATCTGAGAACTGGACATTTAAACTTCAGTGTGTACTAGTCACACTTCGGGCAGGTTAAGGGCTGCCCGAAGCACCTTAAGACATGCAGTGAGGGCTGGAGTGGTGGCTCAGCGGTCACGGTGCTTGCCTGTTATGCAGGAGGATGCATTTTCAAACCCCAGCACCACATACATAGCAAAGTGTTGGAGCAATTAAAGCCACATAAAAAAATTAATAAATTGATTCTCTCTTTCACTGTCCCTCTCTCTTAAAAAAAAAAAAAGACAGGTAGTGAAAGCAATCTGACAGACTCAGCACAGTCTTCCAACAGAGATATGAGAGTTAAGTGTTGAGAAAGAAAGGACATCAGGAGCCAGCGTACCCCCATCTGGTAAAAAAAAAAGTATATATATATATATATATGTATATATATATATATATACATATATATATATATATGGAATATGTTGGTAATTTACACTCCTTTGGCCCTGAAAATTAGTTTTTTATGTGCTCCAAGATAGCATTCACCATGCTGTTTTATAATTACTTAGTTCATTGTCTGTCTTCCTGTGGTTTGCCTGCTCTGTGATGGCAGAAGCTGTGTAATATTCACTTTTATTGCCAGTGATGAACAGTCTGGCCCATAGTTAGTTTTCAGAATTATTTGCGAAAGGAGAGGGAAAATGGACGGACTTCACACATGTAATCTATTGCACACGAAAACAAAAGCAAATCTTTATAAAGCACTGTTTCTACAGGAGTTATGGAAGCTTCATTGCACCCGTTCTGAGCATGAGGATCTTGGCTCTAAATGTTGAACACTGTCCACTCAACCCAGGAGTTCATTTTTAACAGTCCGGTTGAAACGCTTAAATAACTGGGCAAGAGGGAAATTGTTGAACTCATGATTTGGAATTAAAGCTGGAGTCATTTAACTATATAATTAGCCTGAAAAAACCACAAATATGGTAAATCCTTAGCTCTCATGGCT
Organism: Aplodontia rufa; assembly: GCA_004027875.1. NCBI lineage: Eukaryota > Metazoa > Chordata > Mammalia > Rodentia > Aplodontiidae > Aplodontia > Aplodontia rufa. Next base: position 18,797 of record PVKS010028136.1, on the reverse strand, counting down.
AGAGAACCAACTTTGTTCCAATCAAATCCAGATTGTGTTTTAATCTTTCATTCATTCCTCTACATGCATTATTTATGTAGCTTTTTTTATTTTTGAACAACCATACAAATTTTTAACAAAATAATATAAAATGTGTATAGTTTCTGGATACTAGATTTACCCCCAGGAGTGCCCCCCTCAATTTTCCACCCATATCCCTCCCTTCCCTTACCCACAATATCTCTAAAAAAGTATTAGGCTGTATAACATTACATCTTATCTGGATTTAACACATGATAATAAACCACCTTTCTGAATGGCTAGAGTCTAGTTCTAACCTCCACAAATGAAAATTGAATTCTCAGTGGCTTAGTTAAATGGAGATTTATTTCCCAGTTCAGAAAAATTGAATTGGGGTTTTCCATGGGCAGCCTCCATACAATGATTTGAAGATTTAGTCTCCAGACACCCTGTAGCTTCACCATTCAATCATCTTGATGAAGAGAAAAAGATAATGAAGAATGCGCACCTCATCCTCAACTAGTTCAGTACAGAGGTGAAGCACATTGTCTACCTTGGTAGTGACTAGTCACATAGCTAGTCTATCCAACCAAGACACTACACTGTACAACAGGAGCACAAATATCTATTGGATGCTAACCAACTCTCCCAGTCACTCAACAAGTATTCGCTATGCACCAAAGTTCTATGGTAGCTGTTGGGAATAAAATGATAAGTGAAATTGCTGCCCCATGGAGCTAACTAACAGGTTTGGGAGGAGATAGAAATTAGTCAAGTAATCATGAAAACATATAATCCTAAATGTATATTGAAGGAAAAGTACAGGGACTGAAGACAGTTTATAACAAGTTAGATCTGGCTTGAAGAGGCATTTAAGGAGACATCTGAAATTTGAGGAGAGATACCTCAGACAAGTTGAAGAGAAAAACATTCCAGGCAGAAGGATCAGCATGTGCCACAGCACTGGCCCATTGAGAGAATATGAAAAATGCCTATGTGGTTGAAGCCCTGGCAATAAGAGGGGAAGGTGAGGAAATGAGGCTAAAAAAGTAACTAGATACCTTTAGAGTCCAGTGAACATAGTGTGGACTATAATCTTCTTCCTAGTTCTGTGGATTCTCAGGACATGTGTCCGGCACCCATCTGGTTGCACATCGATCTATCTATGGAGGTTGTACTTATACAATCTTTTAAACACATGCCATCAATTTTCCACTATTATGAACTCCCTCGGTATGCTTTCTTTAAGGATGGTTGACTTCAATGGATGTTTTCTCCCTCCCCCTCCATTGCTCCCAGCTCCATCTCAACAGTCAGGATCAACACTAGGCAGGTTCACAGGCAAGCTCTGGGTTCTCACAGTACACACAGTGCATAGTTGCCATTGCTTGTGCCTGGAAGACTTATCTTCTCATACCTCAGGATCAATTGCAATCATCCTCCAACACTCACTTCCCTATTCAGCTCCACTATAAATCCTTTATTGAATTTCCTCAAACTCCCAGCTGAGCCAGATGCCATCTATTCTAATGCCACAGTACTCCACATTAAAGGAGCATGGCACTTTCTAAATTGTATGGTTGGTTTATTAGGGCTGATTTTTCCTACTATGCTTCAATATTTGAAAGAAAGGGCAACTCATTTTTATAGCCTCTGTGCCTTGCCATTACGATACATGGTAGACACTGTAATAATAAATTGATTTCTCAAACTTTGTTTTGCAAGACATTAATCTTATGAAAAGTCTTACCTAAATGCGTGCGGGGGGGGCAGGTAGAAATCTTTGGTCAAATAAATAGGGAAAGATTGTAGATTATGCACATTAACAGTACCTGGACCAGAGCAAGGCAAATAGGTGAATAGGGGGAAAATTTATGGGAAGATCTTTCAGCTTCCTGCACTTGCAGTGCTCTGAGAATGAGCATCTCCTTAAACATTGTGCCCTTGGTAGCTAGTTTATTTCACCCTAGTAATGTACCCTGAACATTGCATTTCAAAGACTCTTATAAGAAGTTCCTGCAATTAGAGAAAATGGTTTAATTTCTGTTATCCCAGGGTAATCCAAACTTACTTGAGGATCCAGTTCATATTTTTTTCATTAACACCTACTATCCTCCCATAGAATTTATATTCTATGAAATAAGCCATAGAACTAATGCATTGTGAAGTGAACTTTTAAAATGCTTTGCTACTATGCAGATTAATAAATTTTAATTTTAATTTTGCAGATGATACATTTGATGTGGAATTTAGGTGGAACATTGGGTCCATTTATCAAAAACCACCTTTAAAAATAAATTGAATGTTATAACTGCCAGAATAAATGTCTTATTAGATTTCAGTACTTATGTGGGCTTCCCAAAGTAGTTATTGATGAGGCTGTTATGGGGAAGGCCATTCCCATAACTGAATGGATGGATTTACACTTCCAGGTGGAAAAGATCTCTTTCATCTCCCCAGAGACAAATAGAGCTATTTATTGGTCTGTCCAATCATAGAAATTGAATGAGAAGAAAAGTTCAATTACTTGGGTAATAAACCTGATAAGATAGGTCAGTGACCCTGCTTAACACTGTCAAAATCTCAGCTCTCTGCTTGTCCATCTTGCAGATGTGTGTCTGACTTCATCTGAATGGAAAGAATGGGATGTCCTTTTGACTGATTCATAGAATCTGGTCCTTCTGTCTCTCAGGAAAGGATTCTACCCAACCGCCTGTCCATACTAATTATTGTTTAGAAGAGGAGAATTGATCTTTTTTTAAAATAAACTTCACTTGTAGCAATTTTAGGCTAACAACCTCAGGTAACATTTCGTTTTTCATGTTTCACCCAGAAGCTTCCACACTGTTTAGATTACTAAGCATCATAACTCAATGAGATTGGTCCTGAATGGCTGAACCTTTGCAAAAAGGCTAAGTGAAGTAGAAAAAGAGAAAAAAAGCCAGTAACAAAGAGACACCCCACTGCGTGCATGCACACGCATACACACACATACACACACTAAATAAAACTTTTTTTAAAAGTTGGATTATACTAGTTTGAATTCTAGTTATTTAGAAAATGGCTGGAATACATCTGTGTAAGACTCCAGTCAGAAGCCAATTTCTGAGTAAAGAGCCAGGATCCAGACTTGGGTCAGATGTGATCATTAAAAAAAAAAAAAAAAAGCAATGAGTAATAGAATCATATCCAAGGATAAGCTAGACATCCAGCCCAAGCAAGCAAAGGAAACATAGACTCTAGAACAGAGAAGGGACCAAGATCAATAGTAGTGACAAAGCAAGGGTCCAGAGCAATTTTTATGAATCTGTCTGGAATGCCTTAGTTTCTTTTATATTGTCAGATGGATGGATGGATGGATGGATGGATGGATTGTCACTCTAATTTGAATATCCACTTTTGGCTTGGACAAGGCAATAGCAAAATTCTTTTAGTGTGGGTGGGGGGTACCCAGGGCACTTTCCACTGAGCTGCATCTCCGGCCCTTTTTATTTTTTATTTCGAGACAGGATCTTGCTGAGTTGCTGAGGCTGGAATTTGTCTTGCCAACCTCCTGTCTCAGCCTCCCAAGTTGCTTGACTTGCAGGTGTGCACCACCACACTGGGGCAAAATTGTTTTATGGAGTTTGTTTTCTGTGATTAGTTAGGAATGGCTAATTTTCTCCATTATTTTAGGTCCTGATTTGTTCTGTTTTTAAAAAAAACTTCCAAGTTGTAAATACTTTTGATGGTCGCATCAGGCAATAACTAAACAAGAAAAGCAAATGGATAAGCTTATGTTAGCAACACACAGTAGTCAAGTTGTCTGGCTGTGCCAAAATTTCCTCCTGGCTGCCAATGACTCACATTACCAGCTTGTGGTTTCCAGACTGATTAATCCATACAAATGGAGTCATCTGTTCTTTCCCAGTCTTCAAACTCATTTTCCTTTGTAGGGACCCATTGAGAGGTTATCTCCAGACATCAGATTACAGCAATATATAAACCAGGAGTAGCATGGCTCATTTAGAAATAGAGGCACAGGCCTTTTGTTGGAAGACACAATGATTATCTGTCATGCTATCAGAGAATCGGCGTGTTCATTAGGAGTCAAGAAATTTGGCCTCTTCATGGCCAAGTTCTAAAATACCCCTTGGCCCTCAAATCTGTTCTTCCTATCCTTCCTCTCTAGGTGAATGGTTTCCCAAACCAGAATTTTGAGAGTAAAACTCAATTTCTTCTTCTTCCTTTTCTTCTCTCTCAATTTTAACATTACCTCAGAGATTGAGACCTATAATTTCCACTTTCTTAATACATTGGTAATCTTTTCAGTGTCACAGATTTACCTCAAGCCCTCACTAGTCTTCAACTCCCCTACTTAACAACCAGAATGAACTTTCTTAAGTTACTATCTGATTATCCCTATCCTCTGCTTAAAATATTTTGCATCCCTGAATCGCCTGCAGACAATTAATCCATCCCTGGGGATTGGTAAATATTGGAGTGCATTAACTTCCTAAAACATAGTGGAAGGGCTGGAGCCATGGCTCAGTGGTTTCAGCGCTTTGCCTGGAGTGTGGGAGAACACAGATTTGAACCCCAGCACCATGCACACAATGAAGTGTTGGAGCAACACAAGCCACATGAAAAACTAAATAAAATTGATTTTCTCTTCCTCTCTCTCTCTCTGTCTCACTGTCCCTCTCTTAAAAAACTAAAAACAGTGCATGCAATGGTATCCTGTTGCAATTGTTATGTAATCAATGTCCAGAAAGTTATGTGTAGTATTTCAGTGATGAATGACTAGACAATGTGATGCACAGAAAAGCACTGAATCTCCAGAGAGATCAAAGTTCAAATCTCAAATTCATCACTTGCTACTGACATCCTCTGGAAAGCAACCTGGCATCCTTGGATTTCAATTTCCTTCAAAATGTGGTTACTAAAGCCTACCTCAAAGTTTTGACGTGAGGATTAAATGAAATGGACTTAGAGTACTTAGCCAATGACTTCCTGGCACTGAAATAATTCAAACACTGTATTAGCAACAGAGAAGTTGAGGGGGGAAAAAGGAACATATCTATTAGCCATCACCTATACAGGGTCGTGTGTGAGTAAGTTAGGGAGTTGTGGCCTCTGACCTCCAAGACTGGGAGCCTACATTGTATACTTCATCCACATTCATCAGTCAAATGACATTTGTTTAGACCCCATCACTTAACAGTAGTTCACCTTTTTCAATAGAATTAGGAAATCTTTCTCTCATATCAAAATAGATTTTACAGTTTTAAAAGTTTAATTTGGTGTTTTCAGAGGAAAGATCAACACCTGTTAGAGCTATTTTAAGTAGAAATGAAAAATGATAATTTTAGAATTTGCCTTCTAAAATTGCCCTCTAGTAGAAGTTACCTTGGTGAGCCCTCACCGCCTAGAATGGATGCAGTGACAGGAACGTAGGAATCGAGAAGCTTGTGGTTCTATTAATAAGAAGTGTGATGTGGCAGTTATGCCTGGTTGATTCAGTGTGATCCCACTGCCAGCCAGTGGGGCTGGGAAATGGCACTGGTGAAGGAGAGGGAATCCATGTGACTTCTTAATCATTTTAAAAGTAAGACAAGAATTTGCAGACTATTGAATCTACTCTTTCATCTCTGGATGAGATAGTCTTTAGCCCCTGGAAAGTGAAAAATGCTGCCTACACAAGGTAGTGGCCATTCTGAGACCAGCACTGGTTCCCCTGAGGATTATGCAGAGCAACTGTTCTTACAACTCAGAATATTAAGATTGTTTTCTCCAAAATGTCCCCCTCACACAGTGGACGCACTTCTGCTTCATTTCATGTCCACATTGTGGACACTGTGTCCCAGATTCTTGAGCTCTAGAACTGGGACAGCCTTTCTGTTTTATGACTCTGAGTTTGGAAGCTTGTAAGTTATATGCCTAACTTAAATTCTAAACGATATAGAGATTTTTATATCAGTTCCTACTGATGCTCCAAAATATTTGAAGAGAGTTATTGCTTAGCATTTATGAAAAAATACTCCAGGACCCTTGCATAAAAGAACTCAGTAGTTATCAAAACAGTAGTTATTGGATCCCTTTTAGGTACCCACTTTACATTTTTTCTTATGTAATTAATGTCTGCTTTCACCACTGGACTGTAAGCTTTTACAAGTAAAGATTGATAAATTTACCTTTCCTATGTTTTTCTTTACTGCTGTATGAAATATACTTATGTATCTTTGTTCCTTTAGGTACTGTAGCTCATTTCCTGATGTGTGTAGGTGTTCAATAAAGACTCAATAATGAATGAAAGAAAGCCTTAAAGGGGGGAAGGGGGATTTACAATAACTTTTTTTCTGCTTCCTGAAAAAAAAAATAGATCAAACTAGTCTAAGGAAATACAGAGAGAGGTAGAAAAACAGATGGAGGCAGAGGGATAAAGAAAAAGGAGGATCATACCGCAATGGCCAAATAGACTGACTCCTATTATTGAATATCCATGGATTACTTAGAGATTGTATTAACATTTGCAATTCACATAAGGATATTTTTACAGTCCATCCACCTGTCAGTCCCCAGATCAAATATCAGGTTCTTAGATGGATCTCACACCTGTAAACCTGATGGAAAAGCAGGGCATAGGATGAGCCAGTGCAGTGACTCTGATAATGAAGACAGAAAAGCTTGACGTATAAGTCACTGTCGAAGCCTACTCCACACTTTTCCCATACAACCACAGGAGTTTCAGTCTTCTTAAAGAGTAGTGAGGTGTGAAGTTAAAAAGGTTTGGATAAGCTTTTGGGAGCCTTTGAAGCTTATCTGAACTAACCAAACCTCCCAAGGCCATAAATCGCCAATGAAAGTTTCCAAGAGTAACACACTTCGTTGTGAAATATCTCCGAGCTTGGCTGCAACCCAGAAAAGCACAGAAGTGTGAACTAGCAAAATAAAGCTAACATACCCACAGCCCTTCCTTCCCTCCTGGGTACCTCAGTCTGGCATTCATGGGTGTAACATTTCAGGGTTTTGTCTACCTACTTACAGCATTCCACATTAAATGATCATTAAGTAGCCAGGATGGCCCTTCAATGCTGTTTTCTGGTTGACTTTTATTGGATTGAAGAAGAAGATGTGATCCAGTATATAATTGTAATTGCTACCATTATAGTCTCAGACCATGGACTCCTCATTTTTCTCTCAGTGTTTCTCAGTGTATCCAGAGACCACATGCATCTGAACTAGCAAATTGCTTACTTCAAAGGCAGATTCTTGAGACCCATCTGATACGTTTGAATCAAAAACTCTGAAGGTAGGCCCTGGATTGCTATAATTTAACAAGCTCTTCTTAGCCATACTAAACTTCTAGCCATCACAGTTTTGATTACTATTCCTCCAATGCAAATTATTCATTTTACAGCTGAGGAGGACTAAAGCCCAGAAAGGTAGAATAACCTGCTCAAAATCTCACAGCTGTTTAACATCAAAGCCCTTTCAGGGACCCAACCCTAGGCTTTCCCAGGTCTGTACTTGTCTCTTCAAAACGTCTTCATCCTCATCTTCTGGGGCATTCACCATGGCATAGCACAAGGTCCTATAGAGAGTGCTTTAAGATGCTTGCACCTTCGCTAGGGCACATAATCAGAGGGAAGAAGAGAGACTCAACTGGGCAGATTACATTCTAGCTCTGCAGAGGCTCATGTGTAAACAAGAGAGAAGAGAAAGAAACTCTGCATAATCCCATTGTCCCTTCAGGCACCCAGGATGCCCTCCTGCTCTATTTGTCCTTACCTTATGCTCAGGAGAGGGTTTGATATTAGTCATTTGTTCCTCTGTGTAAATAAAAGAAGAAATGTTTTACTTGCATATGCCATTTACCAGGTGCTATTTTCTTATTTGCTCTTGGAAGCCTTCCCTGACTATCTGTGATGAATACTCCCAGATCATCTTTGGTGTAACCTTTCATTTTTGCTATTTCCATTCTGCATCACTCTTATTTATTTGTATATCTATCTCCTGCACTCTAGCATCAGCATCTTAAGGGAAAAGCTAAGCCTCTCATTTCTTTATTCCCATTAGTAGTATAATTCCTAGTCCATTGCAGCTGATAATTCTGTATGTGTGTTTGGGTGTGTGCTTGTACACGCGTGTGTATATGATGAACCTGGTGAGTAGGAAGGAATATCTTCCCACCCACCCTGGAGATGAATAAACTGGATAGACAAAGGCAAAGTAAGTTAGGGATGATTACACGGTTATCCAGCGAAAAGGAGGAGATTTGAATGGAATTTCGAATGACTCCGAGGGTGTTATTATTTCCTCCATACCAGACCACTACTGAGTTCCCTCTCACTATAAAAAATATCCCCTCTCCTGGAGGGTCTGACATCTTTAACCAATTCTCTAAATTTAGAAAAAGAAATTTTGTCCCATTAATGGAAATGTAGTAAGATAAACTCAAAGTGTAAATTGAGAGAAGAATTTTTTTTCCTTTTAAGTAGCAAGGTCCATAGCCAGAAAGTCTAGAATCTATGGACAGATCAGGATATAAGGTAAAGGGTGCTGACTCCGGTCAGTCTGTGAAGGGAGCTTATCCTTCAATAAGATGTTCCTCCCACCATATACATGGTCTGAGTTTCAGGATTCAAGGAAGCTTCATCAGCCTGGATGCATGGTGCTATTAAGGAAGATGGTTTAACCCCACGATAGCACAGAGATCTCCCCCACAGTTTTGAGATTTCATGCCCTAGATGCTCTGTACTTCCTCTTGAGGCAGAGATCAGCCAGTGAGGGCAGGTCAGGCAGGGAAAATGGGTGGTAGATATCTGTGCACAAACTCACTTATGATGTCTGCCCTGGAATTAAACATAATTAGATAACCCTAATACAAAGGCTGGTGGTAGAAACTGCATCCTCGTTGGCCTTTCCTCATCAACTGAAGCAAGACTTCTGACCCCACTTTAAAGTCACTGTGTCTTGACAAATTTCAAACATATTTTTTGCCCATCATCAGCCATACATCACTTCAGCTGCTTTGTGATTTGGGCCATGCCCCACTTCTACTGCATTGGAAGCCAGCTGGGGTTCTTTCTCACTTCCATTACATCACAAACACATGAAGTTTTAACCTGCAAGGCCTGGGGAGTTGCATGACATGGATTCCAATCCTTTTAGCACCACTATCTCTCTGTTGCTGCAGCCTTGGTGTATGAAGGTCTGTGCCCTCTGTGGCTTCCAGACATGCCTGATGCAGCTGCCCCCACCTTCTCTTCATCTTCAGCCTTTAAGCAACACTCTCACTGCACAGACATGCACCTCAGTTCGTAAGATGCTCAAACTTGCATCCTGGACTCCAGGCGCATCAAAGGCTCCCCTTCCATTTTCTCAACCCATATGAGACCTGATATTTTATGAGAAATTCTCTTTAAAGCTGCCTTTTTATTTATAGCCCCTTCCTAAGACTGAGACATAAGCCCACAGAGCAGAGCCTGGGGACAAATATGAATGATTGTCACCAGATTCTACACAGCTTTGTCTCCCGCCTCCAGCATCCAATTCTTTGTTCTGGGACCCAGCTCCTCAGCCTGCTCTCACCTCATGTTGGGTCAAACTCCTGCAAAAGATACCGAGGCTTGGAGCAGTACTGTCCAACTAAGGCAAATCCCAGAGATGAACACAACTGAGGCCTTAGCCTTCCTGAGAATACTGCTACTATATCTGTACAATCTTAATTTGAGAAACTCTCCTTTTCATTCAGGTCGCAAATAATTTCCTACAGAAATTCCCATAGAATTTCAGAGACCAGCTTTAGTCTTCCCTGTACCATGAAGATTTCTGTCTTCATTTCATGTGGCACTTTGACCTTCTAAACTCAGAAGTCAAATCAGAGCACTCATGTTAATGGCTGCTTTGAACTCCCTCCTAAAATCCAGGTTGAGTCAGAGGGTAACTGCCAAGTCTGAGGTGAGCAATCAAGTGAGGACCTCCTCCCATGTACAAAATCAGCCAAGTCACAGCCCCCAAACAAGCTAATGTATGTATTTGGCATTCTTTTCATAGATGTTTATAGTCCTATGTAAACCACTAAATTAATTTTATGTCAAAGGTTGTTGTTGGATTTTTGCAAAAAAAGAAATCATCCCAAATATTAAGTTATGGATTAAATTCTCACAAATCCAAAATTACAGGCAGAAATGAAATTATATGTTTTTGCCTAAAAGCGCCATAAAAATTACAAGATATTTTTTGATTTCCCAAAAGCTGCAGTTGGAAGGCTGGACACTGAGCAATATGGAAACATAATTTGGTTCTTACACTACTGACTCTGTTGGCACTTAATTTTGATATTCTGAATTTGCAATTCCTCCTTTAAATGATCCCAGTAAAGTTCCTTCTAGATTAATCACTCCTAGCAATTTTAAAGAGTGCCTATTACCACAAAGAAACTTTTTGATGTAAATAAGTATGTTTATGCCCTGGGAGAGGTCAAGCATCCTTTTTTTTTTTTTAAGAAATTTAGTTATTGCACAATCAAAAGTGCATCCAATGAAACAATATGATATGTATATATTCTTAAATTAGATTGACCTCCTAGATCCCACCCTATTCTCCCACCCTTCCCCTCTGCTCCCTCCCCCTTCCTTTCAGATACAACTCTATGAATGCCCTAGGTTATGTGTTACTACACCTTTGCTGGATCTAATATACAAGAGTTGGAGGCCAGGCATTCTTGAATGTTGGTTATTAAAAAGCATTTTTTTAAAAAAGGAAAAAAACAAAAAGACCTGCCACTGGAAAGGTACCTAACAGAAGTAAATTGTGCTGCTAAGTGCTATAATGGAAGTGGCCCCAAATATAAATAAATAAAGCCAGGTGAACAGCCCAATTCTACTTTTGCTCACTCTGTGTTTTTGGATAAATGGATTTCATTATTTTGTTATATTTCAGGATCATATTCTGTAAAGACAGATGGACCTTCCATTTCATGGAGTTCTTATGAGTATCACCATGGGACAGTGAACAACTGTCTTTTAGTTGTCCAAGGGATATAAAGATATACAACAAAAGAAATTTAAGGGTGCAGTGTTATATTAGTTGGGTATTGATAGTATGTCGGTCAGTTTTTTGTCACTGTGACCAAAATACTTGACAAGAGCAACTTACTTTGAGGAAGAAAAGTTTATTTTGGCTTATGATTTCAAAGGTTCAGTCCATGGACAACCAACTCTATTGCTCTAGGCTGAGGCAGAATATCATGACAGCAGGTGTAGGGAGAGGAAGCTGTTCCACTCATGTCAGCCAGGAATCAAAAAGAGAGCAGGGCGTGCACCAATGACCTCCTCCTCCTGCCTACAGTTACTAACTAGTTAGTCCCTTCAAACCAGGATGGGTTACAGCTCTCACAATCCAATCATTGGAACTCTGAACAATTCTGCATTAACACAGGAGCTTTCGGGGGACACCTCAGAACTAAACCATGACAGTTAGTTAACAACTTTGTCACTTTAATTTGATAATCTCAGACTTTGGAACAGAAGACTTAAAAAGGGATAAAAATACAATAATACAATACCATGTACTGGGGAATTTTGGATTTGGAAAGGACCTTGGAAAGCATACATTCTGGGACTGGAGCAGTGGCTCAGCAGTTGAAACACTTGCCTGGCATGTGGAAGGACCCAGTTTTGAATCCCAGCACCACATACACAACTCTCAGAGAAACAAAAGACCAGATGAAAAGATAAGTAAAATTTCCTCCCCCCCTCTCTCTTGCTCTGTCTCTCTCCCCGACCCCTCAAAAAAGAAAGAAGGCATGCATTCCAATTTTCATTCCCAGGCATCCATTTTATAGAAGAAGAAACTGAGGCACAAAGAGGTTTAGAAATTCACCATGGTCTCCAAGAGCTAGGACTAGGTCTCAGGTCTCCTGCTTCCCAGGTCCAAGCAGCCTATGTCCACAACCACTGAAACTATGTCAACAATTCCAGTTCTACAATTCTGTGCCTATGACCCATGGCAATAACTGCTAATGCATATTGACCTTCTGATTTCCTCTTTTAATAATAATTAACCAGATTATTACAATACCTTCCCTTCCTTTTGTATCCTTATGGAGATGGGATCAAATATTCAGAGAACTGTCATCAACTCAGTGGAGAAAGAGCTTTACTATTCACTCATCAAACATGTGTCCAAGATCTTTCTTGTGCCCAAGGTCTAATGCTAAATCCTGACCAAAAAAAACCTAACTCAGCGCTCAGAAGTTTTTTTAAAGTGGTAGATATAGAATTACAAATTAATTGTTGCTGTGGAGGGAGATATGTCAGAGCCAAAATAAACAGACTGCAAAGGGAGTTTAGTGGAAGGTGTGACCATGGAGCTTGGAGACATTGGACAGATTCCTAATTTACCTAGACAAATGACAAGTTGCAATGCTAATTTTAAAAAAATAAAGTAAGAAAAATAGATCTCCTTTATGAGAATTCTGAAATGATGGCAGCAGTTACGTTGTTTTGTGATCACAACTTGGGCAACTCATCTCTTCCCAACACAAACTGGATCAGATTCAGACCCTTGGAAACCTGAAGTTGAAATCATTTGTACTTTAAACACCCTGAATATTCTATGACAGCAGTAGTTAATTAACGTTTCTGTCTCTCCGTTTCCTCATTAAGGGGAGGTGAAAATGATAGTGCCTAAGTGGTAAGGATATTGTGAAGATTAAATGAGTCAGAGCATGTCAAGTGCTTGGAACAGTGCCTGGGACAAAGTAAGAGTTCAATAAATGATAGCTTATTATCATAAAAGGACCAATGATATGTCACTGAATACTCACTGCTAAACGTAAATACCTGAGAACAAAGAAGAAGCTAAGTAAAGCTTTATAGTCAGTTCTCCACCCATGAAATAAAACCAGGGGAATGGATACATGATAGATGACAGAAATATTTGTGTTTTTTTTTATGCAAGGAATTGGCTAATGTGATTGTGGGAACAAGCTGGAAAGTTAAGGGTGGGATCGGAAACTGTAGTCTACAAGCAGAACTTTCTCTTAATATACAGGGAAGTCTCAATTCTCTTAAGGCTTTTCAATGAATTGTATCCAGCCCACCCAGACTACTGAGGAAAATCTCTACTTTTTCACATCTCTGTTGAGGTATACTTGATATATACAGAGTTGCATATATTTAATGTACACAATTCAATGAGTGTGGACATGTGTAAATAACCATAATCAGTGCTATAGACTTCCAAAAATTTCCTTATGTACTTCTAATTTGGGGTGTGTGTGTGTGTGTGTGTGTGTGTGTTAAAAACACTTAGCATGAGATCTATTAGGTAAGAACTTGACATCTATAATACTGTACTGTGAAGTATAGGCACTACATTGTATATCAGCTCTCTGGAAGGTATTTATCTAGCATAACAAATCTTGACACCCATTGAACAATGACTCACCAATTCCCCATCCTCAGCTCCTGCACTACTATCGTATTCTCTGCTTCTATGACTTTGTCTATTGCACATACTTCATATGAGAGAATCACATAGCATTTATCCTGTGACTGGCTATTAGCTATCCCTTCAAAAACCTGATTTCAGTTGTTTAGGATATACACCCAGAAATAGGACTGCTGGATCATATACTATTTATATTTTAAATTTTTTGAGGAACTCCTCAATTGTTTTTCTTAACTGATGTATCATTTTATACTCCCACCAACAAGGTTCCAGTTTCTCTGCTTCCCCACCAACATTTGTTACTGTGTGTGTATGTGTGCGTGTGTGTGCGTGTGTGTGCGTGTGTGTGTGTGTGTGTTCATAATAACCATCCTATCAAGTATGAGGTGATATCTTGCTGTAGTTTAATTTGAATTTCCTTAATAATTAATGATTCTGAACATATTTTTATGCACTATTGATCATTTGTCCTTTGGAGAAATACAAATTCAAGTCCTTTGTACATTTTTAAATCAAGTTATTTGCATATTTCCTTGTTTTACTATTAGGTTGTAGGAGTTCTTTACTTAGGAGGTGAACCCCTTAGGAGATGTATGGTTTGTCCTCCTATTCCATAGGTTGTCTTTTCATTCTGTTGGTTATGTCCTATGCTGTACAGGAGTTTTTTAGTTTGATGTAGTTCTACTTGTTTACTTTTGCTTTTGTTGCCTGTGTTTTTAGTGTCATATTCAAAAAATAATTGCCAAGACCAACGTCAAGAAGGTATCCTGTTTTCTTCTTGGAGTTGCATAGCTTTAGGTATTATTAAGTGTTTGATCCATGATGAGTTGATTTCTGTTATGTGACGAGGTTCAATTTCATTTTTCTGCATGTGGCTTTCCAGCTATGATATGTCTGAAAAGATCAGAACAGTGTCTGGCACATGGTAAGCACTATTTAGTTTTTTATTACAACTTTCTATTTGTGTGGTATTCTGAAGTCAGAAGCCAAGAGACCTGGATTTTGGTCCCCACTGTCCTAGGGGAACTTGCAGAAGTCATGTCTCTGCTATTGGTTTCCTTTGAGGCAGTTGACTACACCATCTGTTGAGCTTAGACATTTTAAAATTCGATACATAAACTCCTTTGTGTGATGTGAATACTTGAGAAGGCATCTGGTTTATAGGTAGTTCTGAGATGCCAAGCTCCCATGGGTTTGTCAAGGTCTCCTTGTGGATTCACACCAGGAATTCTGCCTCTGTCTCTCAGTTTTTCTGCAGGGTGGTTGATCTGTTTTCTTTTCGCCAGGATGCCTTCTCTGTCAGCCTCATCAGAGCTGTCATAAACCAACCTCGTGTCAGGGAGACGGGGAAGACAGTGTTTTTATTTGTCTGTTTCACCACGTCTTCCTTCCTTTGGGATCCCTTCTAAGAAAGGTCAAAGCAAAATTCTGCAACTGCCATGATGAGAAATGCCAGCTGGTTGAAGAAGCAAGGCCCAAATAAACTGTGGTTCGTGGTTGGAGAGGCCTGATGAGAGGTCTGTGAAGCACAAGTCATCGTCCACCTCAGGGAGGTTCAGTCATCAATCCCTTTCTTCCCCAGCTCGAGAGCACATAATAAAAATCCTGAATGTTGTGGCTTATAGGTGAAGAAGGGAGAGTAACTAATCAAAAGAGGGCAAAGTAGGAATTATATGTTTATGTTCCTCGCCCTAAAGAAGAGGACTATAGCTCTCTGTCAACACATGGGGAATCTTTAAAAAATCTGCTTCTATTTCTTTTCTCTTATTTGCATCTGCCCTTTGTGATTTTTTCCTTTGCTCCTCCCAAATGTAAAAGAGTAAGTCTTCAAGTGTCATACTCAAGAATTCTGTGGACTGTATTCACTATGAACAAAATTGTGAGTCTTAAGAAAAAAGTCTTAGAAACCACCCTCCTTTCTATGTCCAGGTCCAGCCAGCTTTCTTCTGTTTCTTGTTCTACATAATAAGTGTGTGAGTGTCAGCATAGGTAAGGAGATATGCTTATTATGATACCCTGAGCTCTTTGCCAAATGACCAAATCATCTATTTGTTGTACTGTCCACTGGGAAAAAAAAGTGGAGCTTCATCCTACCATGAATTAAAAAGGGGTTCTTGCAGTTCCTACCAAAGCCGCATTCCATTGCTTTGCATTTTAACCAAATTGAACTAATCCTTTCATTGAGTTTATTTTGTACCCTGTGCAATTGGAACCAATCTTATCATTTCCAGCAGTAAAATATACTCTTTCATAAACATATGGTTTGTTTTTTCGGCAGATTTAATAACAGTAAATACTTTCTTTGCTATTTTTTGTAACTTCCTCAAAATTCTGTTTTCCCACTTGTGAAGTTGGACAAAGTAAATTGTAATATTTTTTCCTATGACAATGCTTTAAATACGTAAATAGTTCTTAGACTGGATTATGTTGTAGTACAGAAGTTTGTTTTTTAAATGTATATACGTCCATCATGGGCTGTCTGAGAGCTCTGCTCACATTGCCCTCACATAGGGCCTCAGGTGAGGCTTCTATGTTGTTCATCACCAAGGCAATACAGAAAGATAAAACGTGTAAATCATGCTCCAGCTCTTAAAGCCTGCTTCTGAAAATGTTCAAATAGCTTTTTCTTATGTTTCACTAACCAATACAAGTTACGGGCCACCTCCAAGCCCAAGGAGACAAAGAAATGCAATCCTACTACACAATTGGAAGGAAAATCAGATACAGTTAGTCACCCACACTATAAGCAAACTATAAGCTCAAGAGTAATTTTTTTAACTAAAAGAATTTTCAAGCCTTCATATGACAATAATTTGCTTTTAGCACCTGCAGATGGAATAAACATATAATGACCAAAAATTTAGTTTAATTGAGTAATGATTTTACTTTTTATTTTTTCAATTTTTTAAAGAAAGAGTGAGAGAGAAAAAGAGAATCAATTTTTATTTATTTTTCAGCTAGTTTATGTTTCTCCAATAGTTAGCTGTGTATCTGGTGCTGGGGTTCAAACTCCATGCCTCACACATGCCAGGCAAGTTCTGTAACCACTGAGCCACTGCTCCAGTCCGGAGTAATGATTTTAACTGAGTTTTAATTATAATTGTGCAATTTTCTACAAATATTTTACAATTCTAAAAAAAAAAAAAAAAGAACTTGAATTTTAATTGTTACTCCAGCAGTCAACTGTCCATCACAGTATTTCTGTGGAGTTCCACTCCTAGGATTCAGTTGTTGAGCACTTACTCCAGAATCCTGCACTCCACTTGATTCTCAGTCATGGGGGCTATCTCACACTGCTTTCTGGACAGTTTGTCCTCAAAATATAAACACTTCCCTCTCGTTTATTTTCCAAATCTCCATCAGCATGATGGTCTATATGGGTAGTATATTTACTAGTATCTTAGAGTTAATGGAAGAGAGGAGGTAAAAGGTGAGGATAGAGGGGGGAAATTAGACATTACAGTTTTAAAATTTCTTACTCATCTCTTACCTCCTCCTATCGTATCCCAATACTAAATCCATGTGTTACTCAGCTTTCTATTACTGTGACAAAATACCTAAGATAAGCAGCTTTATAAAAGGAAAGGTTTATTTATTTTGGCTCACAGTTTTGCAGCTTTCAGTCAGCTAGCCCTTTACTTTTGGGCCAATAGTAAGGCAGCATATCATGGCAGGAATGCATGATGGGGAAGTTCTGTTTAACTCATGGTGACCCAGAGGCAATGAGAGAAGAAGAAGAGGGCTGAGGTCCCAACATTCTCTTCAAAGGCATGCTCCCAATGTCCTAACTTCCTTCTTCTAGGCCCTACCTTCTAAAGGTTCCACCACCTCCCAAAAGCACCACAGGTTGAGGATCAAGCCTTCAACACATGGGCCTTTGGGACTCATTCAAGATCCAAACTGCAATAGTCCACCATCAGCCCTCTGATGAAACCTGCTCAATTTCTTCTTAACCCACAACCCTGGCTCTCACCTCTGGGAGACCATTACTCTTTTTACCAGAGCAATTTAACTCCCTTGTCTTAATGTCTTCCATTCTGATTTATTCTAATGTGTTCTTTGCTCATCAAAGGGTTTTCTAAGAAAGAGAATTATCTAACAAATTCTCCACATTTAAAAAGAGAGAAGCAGGGGGCTGGAGTGGTGGCTCAGTGGTTACGGCGCTTACCCTGCATGTGTGAGTACACAGGTTCAGACCCCAGCACCACGTATAAAACTAAGTGTCAGAGCAACGAAGGCCATGTGAAAAACTCAATAAAAATTGATACTTTCTGTCTCTCTCTCCCTCTCTCTCTCATGCTGTCCTTCTCTCTTTAAAATAAAATAAAATAAAAATAAAAAATAGAAAGAGAGAAGTGGCTAAGAAATTAGTTTCTCTTTAAGATGCCACCAAAGAAAAAAGTCTTAGTTATGCTTTTCATTCCTACCAACCTTGTATTTTAAAAAAATATTTTAAAATACTGTAAACATGGATAATAAAAGGTGAATTTGGGAATATTAAAGTATTAAAACCATGATATACTTTTGAAAACCTTTTAGCCTAGATTCATTTTTATGTGAACCAGGTAATTAATGTAAGTGGACATAGACATATATAGACATAGAAGACATATATAGACATATATAGACATATATAGACATAGAAGATGTAAGGGGGCAAAGAGAGAGACTTGGAAACTGTTGTAATAACTCAGGTTAAGAAGAAACAGTGGACATGAAGAGAAGGACTGGAGCCAAGCCATATTTAGGAGAAAGGATGGAGGGGAACCAGTGTGTAAGAGTAAGGGGAAAGAGGAATATTGAGAATAATGCCCAGTTTTCTTTTTGTAGCAATGGGATAATTATTGGTACAATTCATTGTGGCAGAAAATATATGAGTGGGAACACCTGTGGGGGAAATTTTTGTTCCATGTTTAACAAATTTCACTATGGGGCATCTCACATGATCTGGGAACAGATTTACAATCAGGTCTTTCAGACAGGACTGGCATCCTTGAGAAAATACAAGGCTACCTCTTTGAACCCTGATATTGTGGAGGAAACCTCTAAGAAAAAGGTTCCCCAACCCCTTGCTGTTTTTTCCCTACTTGAAGTCTGAGACTTTGCTGCACCTCATTGGCTTCAAATGTAGAAGTGACATCTAAGTGATTGAGACTTTGGTCCAGCCTCCACCCTTAAAGAAAATGGAGACCTTTATTTTCACCTAGACCTGCAATCAAGCAGAGAGATTTCTGCTGATTCACTCTAGTTATTCTACCTCCAAGATTTAGCCTTAACAGAGTTAGAAAGACCCCTCTCGTTAAAAATGAACAGTTGGATTCTACTTTTATGTGGGAAAATTTTTCTTTCAGGACATT
>PVKS010028135.1:0-26663 GCA_004027875.1 Aplodontia rufa | reverse complement strand
TGGGTTAGGATCAGGGGCATATCAAATTGTCACCACATATGCATTTATGATTGTACAAAAACTCAACTCCTCAATAAAATTTTAAAAAATTTTTACATAGCAGGAAGGGACAGTGGCAACTCCTGACAAAATGCTTTAATGTTTTTTTCCTGGTGCACTTACGATTAAGAGGCACTGTGGTCACTGATAGACATGGGAACCCCACATTAGCCAAACCACTCCCATGTCCCTCCTCCTTCAGGACCCCGAGTTCTGTTTTCCGACAGCTCCCAGCCCAGCCATTCCTGTGCAAGTCTTGCCCTGCAGATCTCTGGGGCCATCTGCTGGGGGTCATCTTCCCTTTTTGCAGTGAGGAAAACAGGAAAGGATATTGCTCTGCTGTTTGTGGGTCTTTTTTTTTAAGAGAGAATAAATTTTATTTATTTTTTCACATGGTTTGTTTTCCTCCACTTAGTTGTGTATGTGGTGATGGGATTCAAACCTGGGTCCTTGCACATGCCAGGCAAGCGCTGTGCTGCTGAGCCACACATAGCTCCAGCCTGTGGGCAAGTGCTGTCAGTACCCACCTTAAATAGGGTGCACCAGCCCCTGGCCTTGGATCCTGGAGCCCTTGACTGGGCAGGAGTCCATCTCTGAGGGCGGGACCACAACCCTGGGCCTCTTTGGCGCCAGACTGAAGTGCAGACATACAGATGAACGAATTGTGGTTTATTAGTGCCACGAAATATTTGGCTGTAAAAAGAAATTAACTACTGATTCAGCTATAAAGCTGAGGTTGAGCCAAGAAGCCAGACACAAAAGGCTGCACATGATATGAAACAATTTGTGTGAAATATCTAGAATAGATAAATCCATAGAGATAGAAAGCAGACATTGGTGGTCACTAGGGGCTAGTGACAGGGGAGAATGGGGAGAAATGGGTAAGGGCTATTCCTTTAGAGGGATACTTGGAAATGTGTTGTGTGATGTGTAAGTAAGCTTTAGTAGATCTTCTCCACCTCCTCCTTCTTCTTTTTCTTTTTGTTGTTGTTCTGTTGCAGATTGAACCCAGGCCCTCAGGCCTGCTAAGCAAGCATTCTACCACTGAGCTTCCTCCCTAGCCTCAATAAATTATTTTTTAAAATTGATAATATTGGTAAGAGTAATAATAATAATAATAATAATGATAGCAATAATGTCAGCATCCGTCAGGAGAAGGTACAGTTGAGATGAGACATGACTCCACTGTTGGAGAAGGGGTGGTATGGTCATGAGGGTCTGGCAGGCCAAAGGTGTAGAGTGGGAGTCATTTGGCAGAGAGGTTAAGATCTATGTTTGTTTTGTTTTGTTTTTGGCACCAGGGATTGAACCCAAGGGTGCTTAACCACTGAGCAACATCCTCAGCCCTTTCTTATATTTTATTTTGAGACAGGGTCTTGCATAATTGTTCAGGGCCTCACCAAGTTGCTGAGGCTGGCTTTGAACTTGTGATCCTTTGGCCTAAGCCTCCTGAGTCACTGGGATTACACTTGTGCACCACCAGGCCTGGCAAGACCTAGGTTCTTATATCTGTTTTCTATTACTGTCACATAACACCTGAGGATGAATACTTTATAAATAAAAGAGGTTTATTTAGTTCACTGTTGTGGAGTTTTAAAGGCATGACCCTAGCATGGCTCGGCTTTGGTGAAGGCTGCATGGTGGATGGCGCTGTGTCAGGAGTGAGTGAGTAAAATCATATGATGAGACAGGAACCAGAAAGCAATTCAGGGGTCAGACTTACATTATTTATTTATTCATTTTGGTACCAGGGATTGAACCCGGGGTGCTTCACCACTGAGCCACATCCCCAGTCCTTTTTCTTTTTTATTCTGAGACAGAATCTCACTACGTTGCTGAGGCTGGCTTTGAACTTGCAATCCTCCTACCTTGGCCTCCCAAACCATTGCACCAGGCTATTATTTATTTATTTTGTGCTGGGCATTATACCCAAGGCCTCATAATGGGGAAATGCTTTCCCACTGAGCTACATTCCCAGCCCATTTTATTTGTCTGTTGAGACAGGGTCTTCATTAAGTTGCTGAGACTGACCTTGAACTTGTGATCCTTCTATCTCAGCCTCTATTGTTGCTATGCTCATATGTGTGCCTGGCCAGGCTTGTTTTTTCAGGACCATATACTCTATTTATTTTTGAGAGAGAGAGAAGATCAATTTTATTTAGTTTTTCATGTGGCTTTCATTGCTCCAACACCTCGTTGTATACGTGGTGCTGGGGTTTGAACCTGCATCCTCACGCATGCCAGGCAAGCGCCCTAACCACTGAGCCAGCGCTCCACCCTGACAATATGCTCTTTTTGAGAACTAATTAATGATTCCACGGAGAACTACATTAATTCTGTCTGAGGCCAAGGCCCCTAGTGACCTACCTACCTATCACCAGGCCCTACCTCTTTCTTTTTTTGTGTGTTGGTGTGGTGGGTGGGGTGGGGAGAACCCAGGGAGCATGCGCTCTACCAATGAGCTACACCCCCAGCCAGCCCCACCTCCTAAAGGTCTTTACCTCTCACCATGGCCACACTGGGGGCCAGGTTTTCAGTACTCGAACCTTTGGGAGACACACTCAAACCATATCCCAGTCACAGCAGTTACAGAAAAAAAATGCAAGGGTCCAAAGCTATCTATATGGCTGGGGGCAGCTCTTTGTTTTTTAAATCTCCCCCTTGTTTTAGTTTCTCCACCTATAAAATGGGAACAATGAAAGTTTTTATTATAGGAATTTAAATCTTTTATCATGGGAATTGTAAGGCTTTCAACAAGGATTAGACAAGTTAATATTTGTAAAGTGTTTGGCACAAAGTAAAAACTACGTTATCTACTTTATTATCAGCCATTCACCCTTTTATTTATTTGTTCATTTGCTGAGCCAGGCCCCGCCGGCTTCTGGGGATACAGCTGCAGGCATGACTCAGTGCCTGCTCTCAGGAGCTCCCTCACATCCTGGTAGAGCGGTCAGCCCTGTCACCCTCGCCCCCTCACCGCACCTGCGACTTCAGCTGTTAATGAAAAGTGTCCATCATCTCCCTCTCCAGAACTGTGGAGCAGGCACGGCCTCCCCAGATGGGTAGGCTCCTTTATGGCCTTTGAAAATGTGCAGTGCTTGGGGCTGGTGCCCTGAGGCGGAGGAGACCTGAGACAAAGCTCGGGCCCTGCCTTCCCTGCCTGCACAGGTGTGGACAGGCTGGCTGAGCTCCCGTTCTCAGCATTTGCTGACCTCGGACCTTGGAGCGGCACAACCAGAGTTGGGCCTTGAGGTCCAGAAGGGCTCTTGCATGTCCCTAGAAGACCTGAAAAACGTGGAGACATGCTGTGGAAGGGAAGAGCAAGCCTGGTGGGGATCAGGCTTTGGTGGCCTTGGTCCATACCAGTCCTTGGCATGGGCTTTGGACTTCACTAGCCTATTTGGGGGATGGGTCTGTGCTGTCACACCTATTGAGTTTCAATTTAATTTAATTTATTTTTTTAAAAGAGAGACAGTGAGAGAGAGAGAGAGAAAGAGAGAAACAATTTTATTTGTTTTTTCATGTGGCTTTTGTTGCTCCAAGGTTTCGTTGTGTACCTGGTGCTGGTGTTTGAACTCACGTACTTGTGCACGCCTGGCAAGCGCCGTAACTGCCAATCCACCGCTCCAGCCCTGATTTAATTTAATTTTTAAGAAGTGTTCTGTGCTTTGGGGACTGGCATTCCAGGCAGCCAGGTAGGAATTGGGGAGGGGGTTGTGGGGATCCTGCTTGATCATCTGCCTTCAAGGACTGGGCTTCTGCCTCTCTTGGGCAAGGCCATCTCTTGTTGTCTCCAGCCCCCACCGTCCCCCCTCCTACAGTCATTCAGTCTTTGAGTGTGGCCTCAGATCTCCTGAATTACAAAAATCTGATTTTAGTTGCTGCCCCTCCCTCCCCTGCTAACCCCTTGCTTCTGTGTTTGCACCTCGCCCACTGCTATCCTCAGCCATCACCCCGGCACCATTATGATCCTATCCCCCAACTGTGACACCTAACACATGCACACTCACACATACTCACACACATTCACACATACATACACTCACATTCACACACACATACACTCACACATTCACATATACATGCACTCACACACACATTTACACATACATACACTAACACACACATACACTCACCTTCACACATACATACACTCACACACACATTCACTCATACATACACATACACTGACACTCTCACACGTGTTCACACTCATACACTCACACACATTCACACATACATACACTCACACATATACACTCACATTCACACATACATACACTCACACATATGTACACTCACACATTCACATATACATGCACTCACTCACACATTCACTCATACATACACATACACTGACACACTCACACGTGTTCACATTCACATTAACTCACACATTCACACATACATACACTCACTCACACATTCACTCATACACACATACACTGACACACTCTCACACGTGTTCACACTCACACACATACATACACTCACACATTCACTCATACATACATTGACACACTCACACATGTTCACACTCACACACACATTCAAACACACTCACATACACTCACATTCACAAATTCATATATATGCATTTACACATACACTCATACACATTCATACTCACATAATACACATTCACATACACTCACTCACATTTATATACACATACATACACACAATTCACGTACACTCACATTCATACACATATATTCACACATTCACACTCACATAATTAACACTCACATTCATACACACACATACATTCACACTCACAAACACATGCACACACATTCATACTCACACACACTCTCTCTCTCTCTCTCTCTCTCACACACACACACACACACACACACTGCGGCCTGGTCATGAGTTCCCTCCTGTTTACTTCCAGCAAAGCCTTCCTTGGGTCTTGCTAGCACTCCCCATCCAGCACTGCCTGGTTTCTCCCTCTCTCCCACCTCACTCTGCAGGCACCTGCTGCCTGCCCTCCGGGTGCTTGTCCTAGAGACTGTCCCAGGCAGGGGGATTCATAAGTCAATCTAGGAGAGAGCTTGCCCTCTCTGCTCCTTCTAAAGACAGCAGTTGAAAGCTTCCAGGACTCCTCCTCTGTAGTCTCAGGAGGGGACCAAATGGGCAAAGGTGCTGCAGAAAAGTCTGACGCTCGAGGGTCAGAGTCGGGCTGGATGGAGCCCTCTGGGTCCTCAGAGCACCCAGTCTCTTCTCCTTGTCCCCCACCCTTCCCTCACACAGACCCCCCTCTCAAGAGCTCAGCAGCACAGGCAGGGAGGGTCTCTTTGGGTAGGGTGTTCATTTGTTCATCCCTTCATTCACCCATGAGTCTTTGCTAATAGCTCCTTGGTACCAGGTCCTGTTCTGAGCTCAGGAGACACACAGTGAGGCCAGACCTCATCCTCAGCGAAGGACTGATGAAGGAAGCTGCCAGAAACTCAGGACACAGTGTAGTTGAAGGGCTATTCATTCAGTTCCTTAGCTATGTGCAGGGCCCTGATCTGTCACTGGGGCTCCAGGCCAGCAGTGAGAAGGCAGCATGGCCCCCTCCTCCTGGAGCTAGCCGGCTACTGCCTCTTCTCCTGTGGGCACACACAGCCCGAGTGCTGAGGGCAGGTTGAAAAGAACCAGCATGTACCCTCCAGTAGTTACGTAACCACCGCAGCAAGAAACCCTTCCCAGTTGGACAAAGGAGAGGATAGCAATCATCTGTAATCTCATCATTTTGAACAATTTGTAGTGTTTGTCCTTGCTCTGCATTTGTGTTTACATGCATGTACCTGAATTTCAAGCACAATTTGTGTGTGTGTGTGTGTGTGTGTGTGTGTTGCAGTGCTGCGGATTGATCCCGGGGGTGTTCTACCACTGAGGTATATCCCCAGCCCTTTTTTATTTTTTATTTGGAGATAGGGTCTTGCTAAGTTGCTGAGGCTGGCCCGAAACTTATAGTCCTCCTGCTTCATCCTCCCAAATCACTGGAATTATGTGCACCAACATACCCTGCTGAAGCCCAATTCATCTTGCTCAAGCTCAGTTGTAATTAAACTCTTTTTTTTTAAGAGAGAGGGATAGTGAGAAAAAGAGAGAGAGAGAATCAACTTTACTCAGTTTTCCATGTGGCCTTCATTGCTCCAACACTTCATTGTGTACGTGGTGCTGGGGTTCAAACTTGTGTCCTCATGCATGCCAGGCAAGCACCACAATTGCTGACCCACTGCTCCAGCCCCAGTTAAACTATTTATAAGATTTTAAATGCTGCTTTTTTTCCTTCAACATTTCCCATGTCATTAGCTCATAGCATCTGTACACACACACACGCACACACACACGTATGTATGTGTGTATATATTTATTTATTTTTGTCTTTATTTTTTTGCAGTAGTGGGGATTGAGCCCAGGCCCTCATGCCTGCTAGGCAAGTGCTCTGTCACGGAGCTGCATTCTCAGCCAAACAACCATATATATATATATTCCCCCTCCCCAAAGAAAGATAGAGAGAGAGAGAGAGAAACAATTTTATTTAATTTTTCATGTGGCTTTGGTTCCTCCGATGCTTTGTTGTATACATGGTGCTGGGGTTCGAACTTGTGTACTTGCACATACCAGGCAAGTGCCATAACCACTGAGCCACTGCTCCAGCCCCAGCAATCATATCTTTTAATGACTGCCTGGAGTCCTCATGTGGATGCTCCGGTTGATTTTATCCTCCCTTCTTTGGCTTATATTATTTGCAGTCTTCTTGCTATTGTAAATGATGCTGAAGGGATTAATCCGAAGCTATTTAATCACTTCCTGAATGGAGGAAGGACCCTGGAAGCAACCGGGCGCCGTGGCTTGGCTTTTACCCCTTCTCCCTGCACACCTTTCTGCTTCTTTCCTGCTCAGCAGCTTCTCCTTCTTGCCTCTGGGGGAAGAGGCAAGTTTCTCCTCGGGAAAGCCCAGTGTAAGTTGTTCTGTATCTTTTGCTGTATAAGCAGTCACCCATTCATTTCATTATCACTCACAGTTTTTGAGGGCCAGGAATTTGGAAAGAGCTCTGATGGGCAGTTCTGGCTCAGATCTCTCATGTGGTGTTGTATGGCACAGATCCTGGAGTAGCTGGGTGCTTGGAACACCTGTTGATGTTTCTGGAATCAGTGCCTCCTCCCTGCATTGCGACCTCCCTAATCTAGATGAATAATACTGGCTTC
Source organism: Aplodontia rufa (assembly GCA_004027875.1). Classification (NCBI taxonomy): domain Eukaryota; kingdom Metazoa; phylum Chordata; class Mammalia; order Rodentia; family Aplodontiidae; genus Aplodontia; species Aplodontia rufa. The sequence continues at coordinate 19,419 of PVKS010028135.1, read as the reverse complement.
AACATGCAGCGCTTCCTGTTGGCCTATATTGTTCTAATTTCTTCACATACATGAAGTTGCTCATTTAATCCTCACAATAATCCAAGGAGGTAGGTTCTCTGGTGATCTTAACTGAAGCCCTGGGAGGTTCTGTAGCTAATAAATGGCAGGTCCAGGATTTGAACCCAGGGCAACCTTTCTGAGCCTGCTCGCTCCCTGGTTCTCCTGTTTCCACTCTAACCTCTGCCCTTCCATTCTCCATCCAGCAGCAGAGTGGGCATGTTAAAGCAAGACTGCATTATGTCAATTCCCTGTGGAAGCCCTGCCCGTGTTGTATCACAGTGACGAGTAAAATCCAGACGATCTGACCAGGCCTCCTGGTGACCAGGCCTGCTCCCTAGCCCTGTTGGCCTCACCTCATTTCCCTTGTACCTTCGGGGAGTCCATTCTTCCCCCCCCGGAGTCTCCCACTTTGTTTTGCTTTGTTTGGTCTCCGTGAAGCATCCCCAGCCCTGGCCTCTTTCAGAGTTATTACTGCTTCTAGTTCAGCCCTCCCTGAACCCTCAGGCTGGTCAGCCTCCACCCTGGGCTCTGGGATCGCTGCTGCTTGTGTGCTCCTTCGTTGGCTATCATTGTTACAGGACTGCTGTTTTGCCCACTCGCAGCAGATGCACTGGGGCCGGTTCCTGCTGTGGTCTGTACGGCACCAGAGTTGTGCAACGCAGAAGGGAAGCGTCACTTACCCAGGGACATCACAGGAATCTGCCCTGGTCACCATATGTCTGGTGGCCAACAGGTCTGATGCACAATAGGCACTTGATAAGTATTTATTGGATATTATTAATAAGAGGAAGAACTAATGTGTGTTACTAAGTGACAGACACTGTGCTCAGCCCTCAGAGAGCTGCCATCCCCACTTCACGTGGGAGGACTCAGGCTGAGTGAGGGCAAGTGCCTGGATGGCCGCCCTCTAGTGAGTGGAGGTTTCATCCAGGGCAGACTGGTTCCCTAAGATAAGAAAGTGAAAGAAAAGACTCCTAAATTCCAGCAACTTTGAGCAACTGGGATGAGGATTGTGAAGAACAGCACAGAGGAGAGTCATCCCCATATCTCACTTCTCGCCACTTGGAGGCCTATCCTTGACTTCTAGCCTCCCTTGTAGGGAAGGGAGGCAGGAAGGCCCCCAGGCTAAGGTGAGGGAACTAGGAGGATCAGAGGTCAAGGAGCTCTGGGAGCAGACTCAGGCTCCAGAAAGCCTGTCAGGCCCCAGGCGAGTGTGTGTGTGCGCGCGCGCGCGCGTGCCCATTCGTATGTGTGCACACCTGTCCAGATGGTGGTGAGGATGGGGAGCAAAGACAGTGCCTCCCTTTGTTTGCTCAGCCCCACTTCTCCTCCAGTCTGCTGTCCTTACCAGGGGAACGGCTTTCATGCCTGCTTGGTGATGGACCCAGGGTGAAGGCCAGTCCTTGCTTGTCCTGGAGTCTAGAGTGCCTCTGTGCCAGTTCTCTCTCCTTTGGACTTTTTGGGTTCCCAGCAAACTCTGGGCTTTCCGAAGTTTGGGCCTCAACCCCTGCCCCCGATCAGCCCAGTTTTGCTCCACAGTATTTTTGTGTTTGTGCTATTCCTCGTGTTGGAGCCCAGCCCCGAGGTCAGGTCCCGGCTTTAGAAAGTGTTGAGCACCTGAGGGGAGCTTGGAGAGGGGTAGGAGTTACCAGGTGGAGCCCACCTCCCTTCCTCAGGGAGCCTTCAGCCCCTGGGGTACAGAGCTAGACAGGTTCCAATGACAACAGGGCCTCCCCCAAACCTTCCCATCTCTGGCAGGGAAGCTTCCAGAGGCTGCAGCCCCAGGGCTACCAGCCAGCCCCTGCCTCTGGGGCCCCTACTTCTTCCCAGCCCTTCTTCCTCACAGGTCTCAGTCTGCTGGGGATTCTGTTTTGGTTGGAAGGAGGTGGCGGAGGAGTTTGCGTGTCTGGCTCTTTCCTCCTCTCATGTTCCTCCTCCCTTCCTCCCACTTGCCGCTCAAGATGTTTCCTCTGCCAGTCTGGCTGTGCTCCAGCCCTGTCCCTGCCTTGGGCAGGCAGCAGCTCTCCTCTTGTGCCTGGGGCTTCTGTGGGCTGTGGCTTTCCAGAGCCACCCAGAATGCCTCTGGCTGGGGTGAGGAGGGTCCGCAGGACAAGTCCTCAGGGTGAGGGCCTATTGCCTTCTTTCTCTCTCCAGTGTGAAAACTCAGAGAGGAGCCTGGGCACCCACCCCCAGGCTGCCTCTGCTGAGTGGACTGGGCTCATCCTTTTCCCCTTGGGGGCTTCTGTTTCCTGGGGAGTCCACAGCCCAGGGGCATAAAGCAGGCCTGTGTTCATTTGGTAGAAGTTTTGGCTGCTGTGCTAGGCATCTTCGCTTCAGGCTTGGGCCAACGGGAGGCCCACCACCCTCAGTGGTGGCCTGCAATGTAGATTCTGAGTACAGATTCCCAATGGAGGTCCCATCACCCCTGGAAACCCTCACTGCCCTCCTCTCTGTGCCCTTCTGGTAGAGGTTCACAAGGAAGACCCAGACCCGCTCCTTGGCTGACAGGCTCACCCAGCCTTGTACCCTCAGCTGTTGGTACTGTTCCCAGGGCCAGAGCAGATGCACAGTAAATATTGGGGGATGAATGGCTGGAGGAGCAGCCAGGGAAGCAGAGAGGGGCACGATGGAGAAGTGAGGGTGGACAAGATCCTGTGGAGCCCTTGCCAGAGGAGGTAGAGCTGAACTGGGTATTGAAGGATGAGGAAGAGTCAGAGAGGCAGAGTGGGAAGGGCATTCCATGCCTGCCGAACAGCCTGTGCAAACTCTGAAACAGCACGTTGTGAGCCGGAGCTTAGGATATGTGTGAGGAAGTGGCCACGGAGGAGGCTGGAAAGAAGGGCCTAGAGGTGGGAGGAGGTCCAGTTTGGGGGTGAGCACCCCAACCTGTTGGAATGATGCCAGCAGTTAGAGCCCTGAACTGGTCCCAGGTCTTGGAGGGCGGGCAGGCAGTGGAGGGGATGATCCTGGGGCTCGCTGGGGTCGGGGCTGTGCATATCCTTCCTGTGGTTTTGTTTCTACTCCTCTGGGTGAGCAGGCTGCAGGATTAGGATCTGTCAGGGCCAGCTGTGGTTGAAACAGGCTTGTGCCAATATGTAAGACAGAACCAGGGTCATTCTGGTCTCCACACTTGCCTGGCTGTGACTGAGCAAATTGTTGACCTCTTGGTGCTGCAGCTGCCTGTGCAAGAAGAACAGTAGAACCTCCCTCTCCAGAGTGTTGGGAAAACTCAGCAAGGTAACCTGGGAAAAGTTTTCCTTTTTCCTCCCCTCCTCCTCTATACTCTCCTCTCTCCCCTATGCTCCTGGCTCTTTGCACTGAGGCCCAAGTACAATTTGAAGGCTGCCAGGCACCCTCAGTGAGCCCAGTTCTGTGTCTCTGGGCCGCAGCATCAGTGTCTCCTTTAGAAATACAGCATCTGCTGGAGCCGTGGCTCGGTGGTTACGGTGCTTGCCTGGCATGCGCAAGTACGCGAGTTCAAACCCCAGCACCACGTACCCAACAAAGCGTCCTAGGAATGAAAGTCACGTGAAAAACAAAATAAAAATTGCTTCTCTCTTTCTCTCTCATTGTCCCCTCTTTCTTAAAAAGAAAGAAAGAAATACAGCATCTGGAAGGGCACAGTGGCACACGCCTATAATCCCAGCAGCTCAGGAGGCTGAGGCAGGGGGATCACAAGTTCAAAGTCAGCCTCAGTAACTTATCGAGGCTCTAGCTAACGTAGGGAGACCCTCAAAACAAAAAAGAAAAAGGGCTGGGGATGTTGTGGCTCAGTGGCTAAGTGCCCTTGGGTTCCATTCCCAGTACTACTACTACTACTAAAAGAAATGCAGCATCTGGAAGTGCAAATTCCCAGCCCCGCCCCACCTCCTGAATAGAAGTCCTGCAGGTGGCCCCAGCAAGGGGCTTTCACAGCCTTCCAGGTGATTCTCACCCATGTGTGAGACCCACTATCTTACAGGACCTGTTTCCTTGAGCTTGCAGTGGGAGGAGCCTGGTGCTGGCCCTGGAGTGAGGTCTGGCCTCACAGGAGTGAGGGAGACTGCACAGGGCCTGCACTTAGGGCCCTCGCCTGGTTCAGCGCTCTGTTGTGTCTGTCGACATCTGCATGAGGGGCCCTGCGTTTTCATTTTGCACTGGGCTCGTAGTTGTGTAGCTGGTCCTGGGTACTACCAGCTGGGTTCCCCATTAGTCGGGTAACCTCAGGGAAGTCACTTTCCCTCTCTGAGTCTCCCTGTCCTCTCATAACAGGGGCATGGTAATCCCTGCTCCTGGTGAAACTCTGATGCCTAGTGCAGCTCTCAGCGTGGGGCCTGGCACAGGCCAGCAGGGAGTGACTTCCTGAGGCCGGGTACCAGCACCCTGTGAGCCTCTGGAGATACCACAACCGCCACACCGATGCCGTCCTCAGCTTAATGAGGTCATGGTCTGCAGCAGGGAGACAGCTGCAAGACGTGAGCAATGTGAGGAGTGCTCCAAGTTGGGGGTCACTGAGGGCTTCCTGAGGAAGTGGCAGATTAGCAAAACTCTGGAGATGCATTGGCTGCGCACTGGGCAAGATGTCCCTGCAGAGGCAGCATCATCTCGACAGTCATTAACTTACCAATAGCAAGTCTCTGGGGAGGCTGGGGTGAGACGAGGGGCAGGATGGGTGGAGATGGGCCTTGGGTGCTGAGGGTGGATCAGAGGCTGCCACAAGGCCTCATCCCCTGGGTCTGGGCTTCTTCCCTTTCAAAATCTCTTAGCCTGCATTGCTTTAGAAAAGGAATGGTTCCCTCACCCAGAGCTCCCGGAGCAGTTGGCTAGGCCAGCCGGTGCCCCAAGCAAGTAGTTCAGCTTCTGGAAACCTTGACTCCTTTCCTTTCCTTTTCTTCCTTCCCCCACCCACCCTAGTACTGGGGATTGAATGAAGGGGTACTCTACTACTGAGATACATCCATACCCATTTAAAAAAATTTTTTTTAAGAGAGAGGGACAGTGAGAGAGAGAGAGAGAGAAACAATTTTTATTTAGTTTTTCATGTGGACGTCATTGCTTCGATATTTAGTTGTGTACGTGGTGCTGGGGTTTGAACCCATGTACCTGTGCATGCCAGGCAAGTGCCTTAACCACTGAGCCACCGCTCCAGCCCCATTTAAAAATTTTTTACTTTGAGATAGGGTCTCACTAAGTTGTGGAGGCTCTTCTCATGCTTGGTCTCCTCCTACCTCAGTTTCCTCACTGAGATTATAGGCATGTGCCACCATGCTGGCCTTGGCTTTTTCTTAAGTGAAATGGGACTAATCATCCCTGTCACTTGGCTATTGTAAGATTTAAGTGAGATATTGCATGGAACTCAGTACAGCACCCTTCAAGGAAAGTGCTTGTTGAATAGTCCATTTTTCTTGCCCCTGTATCAGTTTGGAAGCGGGTGTCCTACTTTGGATCAGGAGTTTCTCTAGCTTAGGCTTGCCCTTTTAGATCAGTCCTGGCCCCCTTGTTTAATTGTCTGGAAGATGAGCTGATAATCCTTCTCTTAAGAGATGACCACACAAGAGCAAGAACTAACCAGCCTTGGGGGCCCAGAAGCAGTGGCTGGAGACAACTGAGTGTCCTCCTCTCTAGGAGACCCCTGTTGCGGGGCTCCAGCCTTGGCGGGAGTAAATTAAAATCACTGGACTATATCATAGAGAGGTGTGGTTGCTGTCGAGTGTGGTGGCACACACCTGTCATCCCGGCTGCTTGGGAGGCTGGAGCAGGAGGATCACAAGTTCTAGGCCAGGGGTTGGGGATTTAGCTCAATGGCAGAGCACTTGCCTAGCATGCACAAGGCCCCGAGTTCGGTCCTCAGCCCTGAAAAAAAACAAAAAACAAGTTCTAGGCCAGTCTGGGAAATTTAGTAAGACCCTGTCTCAAAATAAAAGTAAAAGGGCTGAGGGTATAACTAATGGTAGAATGCCACTGGGTTCAACCCCCATTACCCCCTCCCCCAAGAAAGAAAAAGAAAGAAAAGAAAAGAAAAAAGAAGGAGGTGGTATATTTTTCTCTGCTTTGGTCTTGAGACTCTAGAGATTAACTATGAACTCTAGTCCAGGCTGCCAGAGCTCCAGAGGTGGTAGGGGTAGATGTTTGCAATGTGCTTTTCATGCATGGGACATGTTCCCCTTCCTCTCTCCCTCTCTCTCTCTCTCTCTCTCTCTCTGATGTGGGGTCTTGCTAAATTGCCTGGACAGGCCTTGAACTTGCTGTCTTCCTGCTTCAGCTTCCTGAGTAGCCAGGATTTCAGGCGTGTGCCCCGTGCCTGGCTGGGATGCCTCTTTATCCTGGTGCCTGACCTACTGCCCCAGCCTCTCACTCATGACCAGGTGTCGCTCTCACAGGAAGCTTTTTAGACTGGCAGGTTCTCTTGTGGCTCTTGTTGGACCTGTGTCCAGTTGAGCCCAGGTAGGGAGGAGCATTAGCTTCAGGTGTGGGTCAAGTGAGGCACTGAGCCCACAGATCCCAGGGAAGAGGCTGCAGGGACAGGGGAGGGGGAGCCATCTGGAATGTGCACACTCAACCAGCAGAGTGGATGAGGGACCTGTGGGGTGAAAGCTTGTGTTGGGGCCCAGGATGTTACCCACGCAGGTTTCCTGAGGGAAGTTCTTTCTTTTCCTTCTCCTCTCACCATCCCTTTCCTTCCCTTCCTCCTCCTCCTCCTTCCTCTTCCCCTCCTCCTCCTCTCTTTCTTTTTTTGGCACCAGGGACCAAGGATTGAACCCAGGAGTGCTTAACCACTGAGCTACATCCCCATCCCTTTTTATTTATTTATTTATTTTTTTCAGGGCTGAGGACTGAACTTGGGGCCTTGCACGTGCTAACAAGTGCTCTGCCACTGAGCTAAATCCTCACCCCCCCTTTTTATTTTTTGAGATAGGGTCTTGCTAAGTTGCTTCAGGCCTCCCTGAGTTGCTGAGGCTAGCCTCCAATTTGTCATCCTCCTGGCTCAGCCTCTTGACTCTCTGGGATTCCAGGGATGCACCACCATGCCAGGCTCCTGAAGGGGAGCTCTAGGTGCTGGGTTTAGGGCAAGTAAGCACATGTACCACAGAGACATGCTATGAGTGAGAGGGGTCACTGTGGAGAATCTGCACAGTCCATGTAGAGTGTGGGGTCTAGGGTGTGAGTCAGGTAGGTTGTACCTAGCTGTCCCATGGGGAGTGGTCACCAGCAGGTAGTTGCATAAGGCAGATACCAGGATTGATCACTGGTGTCTGAAAACTGGGAGGAGGCAGAGAACTGGAAACTGATTCCAGGTGACTAAACCCTGCTTCTGGCTTGAGGAAGTGTGACTTATGGTCACAGTGGATACTGAGGTCACATAAAATTCTAAGACTTGATGGATGCGAGTGAGCACCCTCCTTCCAGCAGTGTGTGCTCAGGATGAAGGAGTTCAGGCCCAGCTCTCTCAATGATAAGAGCGGCTTTGTTTTCTCATGGGTTCACCATACATCATCAGGTTCCGCATTAGCATTTATGCAGGAAGGTGTGTTATACTTCCCATTTAGAAATGAGGATCAGAGACATTTATTGGGTCCTTTCCCAAGGCTGTCTAGCTAGTGACTGGCAGACCCCAAAGCCATCACCACCACCCTGACCTGACTTCCATAGTGACACGCTGTGGGGCTAGGGAGAAAGTCTTAACCTCCTTTAGGATTCTGTGTTGCCAGGCATGCCCTGGGTGGGACGCCCTGTTCCACCAGGCTCCAGTATCCTAGGATCTCCATTTCCAAAAGGGCCTCTCCTCTGAAACCTGGGCCCCAACACCTGCCCATATGTTGCCACCTTTACTGTGTAGGAAATGACCAGTTTACTTGGACCCTCTCAGGGTAGCATCCCAGACTTCCTTCCATCTAGACCTGAGCCCTGGCTCCTGAACCCTGGCCCTTCAATGGGGAAGCAGGACTTGTGGTTTTTGCACTCTGGAATTGTGGGGCTTGAGTCCTGTGGAAGACCCCAAAGTGGGGAAGAGTTTGGTGGCTCCCCGGACCTGTCCTAGGTTGGTGTGGCTGGAGGGAATGTGGGGGCAAGGAGCATGTTGGGAAGGGAAGTCCCAGGAGTGGGCAGGGGCCAGATTAGGAAGAGTTCATGGGAAGTGGCCAAAAGCTCTCATTCACAGAAGGGGCTTGATCAGCTTTGCATTTAGAATGATCCAGAAAATGCCTGTGACAGTGAAGGCAGCCTTCGCATTCGATAGCCCTTAGTCCTGTGCCAGTCATTAAACTTTCCCAGATTCTGTGGCCTATCAGCCAGAAGAACCTGGGCCAGTCACAAGTCCCTGGGACTCATTTTCTTTACCAGTAATGCAACAGGATAAGGGGCTTTCCTCCTAGGGAGTTTTGCCAAGATCAAAGTGAGATGATGGGAAATTTTATCTAATCTCAGTTAATCTTGTAAACGTGCAGCCAGCCAAGCCCAGCTGCTCAGCCAGGGCCTGCCCTTAGTGTCATGATCAGCACATGGCAGGACTCAGTCATAACAACCTCCCCTTAAAGGCACAAAGCTTTACCTCCTCCGGTTCCCTGCCCCACCTCAACCCAGTAAACGAGTGGTGAGGAGGGACCTGGGGAAGTCATGTCCCTACTCAGAGCCTCAGTTTCTGCATTTGCAAAATGGGAATACCTACTAATGCTTCTGTGACAGAGTGACATCATTTTAATACCTTAAAACAGAGCAGTTATGTTCTCTGACAGTTTGGAACTCAGAAGTCTTAAAATCCCAGGGATAATCCCTTCCTTTGCTTTTGCTGTGCTCAGTGGCTCCTGGCTCCATCCTCTGTCTCCAAAGCCAGAGCATCCCATCTTCTGGTCCCTCTCTCAGTGTATCTGTCATCATGTTTGATCCTCCTGTTTCCCTCATGTAAGGACCTTGTGATTCCATGGGGCCCACCCAGATCAAGGAGGACAGTCTCTCCACCTCGAAATCCTTAACTAAGTCATGTCTGTGGGGTCCTTTCTACCATGCGAGGTAGCAAAGTTGTAGTCTGAGCCCCAGAATCAGGATGTGGTCCTCTTGGGGACCATCATTCAGTCTTTCAGGGCATTTTTAAGGAGGATTACACTAGACAAGACAGTCCCCAGAGTGCCTGCCCTCCTCTCTCTGTCTCCCCATCTGTAAGATGAGCTTTGCCCACTTCAATAGTCTGAGCCCACCTTCTTCACAGGTGTAGTACAGATAGGCCGTGCTCCTGGCAGCTTGGGGCTCAGAGGGAGCACAGAACCGAGCCAGCCTCTCCTCCTTCCTGGGGCAGGTCTCTTCTCTTCCTGGCCCGAGCACTTCCCATCATTCCAGGGATGGCTGATGGGAAAGACTGAGCTCACTGGTCCCTGGGGAAGGCCAGGGTGGAGGAAGGAGAGGCTGGCACAGCTGCAGCTTGGAGAGAAGGGGAGAGCAGGCTCACGGCGGGAGAGGGGTTGAAACGGTGCTGCGCTCTTCCTCGGTAACTCAGGCCATCCTCAGGGGTGTTCTGCTCTGCTGTGTGGGCAGGTCCTCCATTTCTATGTTGGGAACGAGGGGAGGGTGTCCAGGTTCAGTGGGGTCCAAAAGTGAGCAGCTTCCTGGACAAGAATACAGGAACCTCCTGCCTACTGTGAGCATCCGTACGTTGCTTTAATGTTCTGTGACATTTGGCCAACTCTTTGCCATCCTTCAAGTCCCAACTCAGATGCTGCGGGCTTTCTGTAACTTTCGCACCTGCCCTTGTCCCTCCCCCAAGAGTGAAGTTGATCCGTGCCCTGGAGCCGCTGCGGTCCTCTTGACAGCCCTCTCCCTGGTGCCTTTGGTGGGCTAGTTACGGGTCTGCACAGCCATCTCCTCACCCACCCCCATGTGGGGAGTGCATTCATAACAGAGCCCTCACCTTCCCAAGGCACTGTAGTGGAGGTGTAGTGGACAGTATGGCAAAGGTGTTGGGGGCGCTGGCCTCCTGGGGGCTGGCCCGGACCAGGTTGCCACACGGCAGTCCAGCAATCCGGCCCTGCGTGTAAGCAACCTGCATGACTGACTCAGATTCACAAGAGACGGAGCTGAGCAGGAGACCAAAACGTTTAGGTCCTTCACTTTCTGTGATGTGAATGCTCACACCCCAGGACCTCCAACCACTAATGAGGACACCAAGGGCGCACGGTAGTCCTGGGGTTTCCCGATGAGGGTCAAATCTGAGCCTTGAAAGGGAGAGGTTGAAGGAGGTGCTGCCTAGGCCCTAAGGACGTGGTTTGTATAAGCTCGGCCTCCATACGCCAAGCTTGTCCAGTGTTTTCATCAGCTTTTCCGTTGCTGCATCTAAAAGCCCCGATAAGAAGAATTTTAGGAGTAAAAGTTTATTCAGGGGCTCACGGTTTCAGAGGTCTCAGGCCGTTGCAGGTCAGCTCCATTTGTTGGGGCTTGAGGTGAGGCTGAATACCATGGAGGAAGTTGTGGGAGAGGGAAGTGAGTCAAAACATGACTCCAGGAAGCAGAGACTCCACGCCAGATACAAAGTAGGTATCCCAAAGGCTTGCCTCAGAGACCCACCTCCTCCAGCCACACCCTGCCTGCCTTCAGTTGCCAGTTCATCTCTATCTGGGGATCAGCTCTGATTGGATTAAGGCTTTCAGAACCCAATCATGTCACGGCTGAGCTTTTTTGCATTGTCTCACATCTGGAGCTTTTGGGCATGCCTTTCATCCAGACCATAATAGCCAGGAAGCCCATGTCCAGAGCCTAGGAACCACGAGGCTCACAGAGATTACCATGTAAGTATTGGGAGAGAGTGTGGCCTGGGGTAAAGGCTGTCCCACCTCCTGGGTGTACGTAGGTGTGCATCTTACCCCCCACCCCCCTGCACTCAACGCCTCCGAAGGCAGGGACCTCACAGTCTTGCTCACCTTGGTGCTTCTGGTGCCTCTCCGTACACTAAGCCTCCCATACATGGAACCTGGATGGTGTGTCAGGGATAAACAGGCATCGGCTCACTTACTGCCCTCAGTGCCCTAAAGTGCTTGTGACTCCATGGTCCGGGTGAGGACAGGTGAGGCCAGGAGCCCTGTGGAACAGAGCCATTAGGTGCCAGGATACTTTGACCCTGTTCCCAGTTGCTCTTCTCCGCATCCATTTCCACTTGCACAGCTGTCCCCAGGGTTTGGGATCAGATGATCTGAATCTTTAGGCAGCAGAGCGGATTGGCAATTAAGAAGGGGTCAGCCCTCTGCTCCTTTTGGCAGGTTTGCACATCCTCTGCTGGGGCAATGGAGGGAGCAGGTGGAAGGCTTGGGGGTGGGCATGGGAGGTGTCTACCAAGTTCAGGGTGCTGTTTGAAGAGAGGTTCGGAGATGCCCTAGAATACTCCTCCCACATCACCACCTCACCCGGCGCAGCTGCTCTTGGCCGGCTTCGCTGCACCCCCATCATCTGCAGGCCTGGGTAAATTCTTGGAAGTAATGGAAATGCATTTCTTAAAAAATGCTCCATCATTTAGCCTTGACCTACTCACAGGCCTTTCTGTGTCCAGCCCTCTGGTCTCCCCAGAACTTCTCACTCCCGCTCCTCTCAGCCGCTCAGGCTCCTGCTGGTAACATCTCCCCCACTGAGAGCTGCGGAGCTGACTGAAGCTGAGGGACAGGGACCTGCCCAAGGCCACCCAGCAAGTCTGTTTGCTGTATCATCACCACTTAACAAGCTCTAGCTTGGTGCCAAGGCCTTACATGACGCCACATCCCTGCCTGACCTGACTGTGCCCTTACCTCCTTTCTAAAGCACGTTCTCTGTCCCTGCCCTGGAGGCTCTCCCACCCCAGGGGAAAACACCCAAATGGATCATGCCTACGAGGCAGGACGTAGAGATCGGGAGGTGGGGCTGGCATACTCTCCTCCAGGGATTCCCGCATCGCATTGCATCGTGGTTAGGCCCACTGGGCAGGTTGCCTGAGCTCTTTTTTTTTTTTTTTGTATCAGGGATTGAACCCAGAGACACTTAACCACTGAGCCACATAAGAAGGATAATTATGATTTTAAGATGTGTGAAAAACATGTCTTACATTTGTAATATTACTTTTTTTTTTTAAAGAGAGAAAGAGAGAGGGAGAGAGAGAAAGAATCAATTTTATTTAGTTTTTCATCTCGCCTTTGTTTCTCTGACACTTAGTTGTATATGTAGTGGTGGGGTTTGGATCTGGGTCCTTGCACCATGCCAGGCAAGTGCTCCAACTGCTGAGTTACCACTCCAGCCCCAGCAATACCACTCTTTCGGAGACCCTCTTTCCTCCTAAAGTACACCATAGTATGTCCAATCACTAAAAAGTGTTTTGTTTGGAACACACTTGGGATAAATTGTATCTTTCAAAAGTATCTAACTCTTTTAAAATTCAGGATCATTGTTATTATGTATGTAGGTATTTATTTTATTTTTTTGTGGTGCTAGGAATCCAACCCAGGTCCTCATGCATGCTAGGCAAGCGTTCTACCACTGAGCTGCATCCCAGCCCTGTTTTTACTTCTGAATTTATCAAGAAGTTGGTCTGAGCTACCTACATTTTTTGCTGCCCCCCCTTTGGCCTTGAGAAAATTATTTAACCTATCTGTGTCAGTTTCTGGTTAGGGATAATGAGTGGGGATATGTTAAATGGTGATAATAAGATTATCTACTTTATAGGGTTCTTGTGAATATTAAATGGGTTAATATAGTGTTTAGAATGGTGTATGATTGTATTAAACACTTTAGTAATAATAGTAATAATTTCATTCTTCATTTTTTCTTCTCCCTACCCTTTTTTTTCCTTCCTGGTACTGGGGATTAAACCCAAGGGTGCTGTACCTCTGAGCCACATGCCCAGCTCTTTTTTTTTTTTAATTTTTAGTTGAATATGGGCTTACAATTGAGGGGGAATCATTATCAAACAATCAAGAACAAATGTATATTTACATAGTTAGCCAAGGCTGATGCCATGTCATGGTTTCCCCCCTTGGGTTCCCCATGGTTCTGTGTTTCCCCCGAAAGAACCCCTATGTTAAACGGACTTCCCGTGGAGGTTGGAGAGTTGATTCCCCCATACTCCCTCCCTCCAGTCTCCTAGATATCCTTCTTAATTCCTCCCCCCTCCCTGTCTCCGTCCCTACGTCTCCAGGTATCCTAGGCAAGGTTCCCCCTGTTTGTGTAAAAATTCATACATGTTGAGGTTATTATTAGCTTAGCCATCTAACATACTCTTTCTGGTTGTATTCTGGTTTCCACAAAGGAGAGAAAACATTTGGCCCTTGAGTCTCTGAGATTGGGATACTTCACTTAGAATAATTTTTTCCATCTCCATCCATTTGGCTTCAAAAGCCATAATATTGTTTTCTCTAATGGCCGAGTAGTATTCCATTGTATATTATAGTACCAAAGTTTTTGAATCCACTTGTCCAGTGAGGGGCATCTGTGTTGGTTCCGTTGTCCAGCGATAGTAAATTGAGCTGCTATAAACATTGATGAAGCTGTATCTCTATAATATGCTGATTCTAACTCTTTTGGGAAAATACCCAGAAGTGGGATAGCTGGGTCATAAGGTGGTTCCAGTGGCAGCTCTTTTTTTTAACTTTTATTTTGAGACAGGGTCTCACGTAATTGCTGAGGGTGGTCTGGAACTAGTGATCCTCAGTCTCCCAAGTCACTAGGATTATAGGTGTTTACCACAGGACTGAGCTAATAATAATAATTTCTACATGAAAATATGCACTCATATTTTCCCCAAAGCCAATCATGTTGCTATTCAGTAAATGTGCTTTCTGCTCCCATTTATAATGTGCTGTCTCTGGGCTTCTTTGAACCTTGATTTTGGGGTCTGATTTTTTTACTTTTTCTTCAGTACTGGGAATTGAACCCAGGACCTTGCACATGCTAAGCATGTGCTCTATCACTAAGCTGCACACACAGCCCTTGGAGCTAGACCTCAAATGCTAGCTCAGCAACTCCCTGGCTCAACCCAATGACTCCTGGCCTCCTGAGCCTTGGTTTCTGCCTCTTGCTCCTAGCCCCCTGGGGCCGGGTGAGGCTGAGCTCATAAAAAGTGTCAGCGAAGCTCTTTGCAGATCGATGCTAACTAATAGCAGCTCCCTGGAGCTGGTATGAGTAGGGAAGATGTTTGTGGAGCTGCTTGGATCAAGCTCAGGAAAGCACCCAGGCAAGGCCATTGTCCTCAAAGCAGGACCTAGGAAGGGCCCTATTATACCCTCTTCCTGATGCTTTGTGCCACTGTGTAGCTGGAGTGGTTGCCAACATAATTTGAGATGGGGAGGGTGGTATCACTGGCTACGGGGGAAGGATTTTGCCCACAGACACCCATCCAGGCCACACAACTGGTTGCATTGAGGCTGGTCTGAGTGCATGGTGTGAGCTGGGCACCCTCTTGTCAGGGATCCCCTGGCTGCCTCATAGCCATTCCTGCAGGAGTTGTTGCTCCTGATTGGAGCAGATGATCTCTGACCTGTACCCAGACACAGGCTGTCTTAAGTATGGTGTGGAAGTTCAGTTCAGTGAGGGCATGAATGGGAAGTACACCTGGGATCCTTTGCAAGGAAAGATGTAGGCACTACTACCAGTTCTGTCCTCCAGGGTGGCCACCTGTGCATCTTAGACTGAGCTGAAGTCTGGTCTGGGAACTGCTATGGGGGCAGCAGATGGGGACTGTGGTCTGATGGAGGAGGCATGACCCTGTCCTCCAGGAGAGAGAGTCCTGTGTGGTGGGGGAACATAGTTCTTGTTCCCTGGGACTTCCTGTCATCTTGTCCTCTGGCTGCTCCTTGTCTGACCCTAATCCTGAAGGAGCCTCTAATCTGATGGAGGAGTCATGGCCACTTCCTTCAGAGAGATTCTTATTTGAGACCTGACCTTTGCCCTCAGGAAGGACCCTTGTTAGATGTGGGAGACTCATTTTGTCCTCTCACTCATTTGATGACCTCTTCCTTTGGGACCCCCTGATTCATAGAGAGCCCAGGTCCCACAGCCAATAGTCACAGAATGAGCTGGGCAGCAATGGAGTTGGCTTCTGAGGGACAGGAAGGCAGGGAAGACAGAGAACTGAAGAGGGGCCTTTGCAGTGAGTGAGGGAGACAGGGAGGGCTTCCTGGGGAGGTGCCTTTATGGCACACTCCTGGACAGGAGGTGCTGACCGTGCTGACAAGCACCTTCCGGAGATAAAGAGCAGAGGCTGGGGCTGGGAAGGGAAGCTCGAGGGGTCATTCCAGTGAGCCTCTGTCTCCATGCAGACCACACTGCTGGGGTGCAAAGGGGTCCAGGGAGAATCTCACCCAGGCCTGTCTGTGCACAGGGCAAGTGCTGCCAGCACAGAGACATCCGCCCTCCATGGCCGAGGAGCCCAGAGGAGGAGAGGAAACAGGACGCGTATCAGGAACGCCTTTTCCTTTTCTTTGTAACTGACCCCTCACTCAGGGCTGGGGAGAGCGATCTGCAGAGCTGGCCCTGGCCTGGCCGCTGCTGCCTGCAGTCCCCAGCTTGGGTCTTATAGGCCACCCTGCAACCTACGGTCCACTGCCTCTGCTCTGCTCCAGGGCTGGCCCTGGAGCGCCACCCAATCTCAGGGCTCTCATCTGCAAAATGGGGTAAGACTTCCTATCCACCTCACCGGGAAGTTGATGTTGTTTTTCTCTCCGTGGGATTTGCACCGTTATTCCTTGATTCCTGAGATGTGCATTGAACACTTCCTTTGTGCAACCTCTGGGACAGGCAGGGGCAGGGAGCTCAGTAGAGCCCTGTGAGGAGGAAGTTTGCTGAGATTTGAGGAGTTGGGGGACTTCCAAGAAGTGATGTCCCATTCGCTGGTGGGTGTGGGCTCAGAGAGGATCTAGCTGGAGATGGAGGTGTGGGCTTACCGGTATCTGGTGGCCGTGGTCACGGGGGAGGAATCCCCAGGGTACTGCTTGCTAAGGCTCGGGAAGGCACAGAGCAGGACACAGAGCAGGGCTGAGAAGTCACTTGGCCAGGGCTTGCAGAGGCACTGACACGGGGTCACCTGACTTGGTGCTCCTTAGAGGAGTGTTGAGAAGTCACTTTAGCAGGGGAAGGTTGAGGAGGGAGACATCTAAGGATGCAGTCGGCTGGGTGGGCGTTCTTTTATATTCTTATATTTCCCGTATAGTTCAGGTTATTCCTCTCCTGGGCAGAGGACTACTGTGGGAGTGTATGTGTGTTTGTGTGGTGTGTGTGTGGGGGGATGGTCAGCATTTGTGGTTGTGCTATATGGGGGGTGTGTTTGTGGTATGTTTGCGTGTGTGTGAAGTGTCATTGGTATGTGTGTGACAACAGACCACAGTGCCTCTGTGGTGTGGCCAGTGTGGTGTTGGTGGATGTGGAAGGGGATCTGGTTTGCGTGGTTTCTGTGTCTGCTGGGGGCGTGGTGTCTGTCGGTGTGTGTTTCAGTGTGCAGTGTGTGTGTGTGTGTGTGTGTGTGTGTGTGGTGGAGTCTGCGGTCATATTCAGATCCTTGTTTCAGACTGCACAGAGCAGGCTGGTGCTGAGCTGGCTGCCTGGATTGAAAGCTGGGAAGGATTTCCCAGGCCTGTCAACTTCCTGCTTTCCTTAGAATGACACTCAAGGGTGTGCTGGTAGCAGCTGGACCTTTGGGGGCGGGGAAGGAAGGTGGAGGGAGTGTAGCATTTGCCAATTCCTGCGGTGTAAATTCTCCTGCTGCAGATTTTATACTACCAATGTGATGCCATTGAAAATGGAATTGAGGAGAGATGCACAGGAGACCCCATTACAGAGAATCTCTACCTCGTGGATCCTGTGGACATGCGTGACATCGAAGAGCATAATAGGGAATTCTGTAAGGTCATTAGGAAGTGATCAGTTTTGGGCATGTATTCCCTTTGTTTTTAATGTACTTCTTTGTGTTTATCGGGATTGCTCAACATCAGCACTGTTAACATTTGGGGCTGGAGGTCCTTTGCTGGGGCCTGGAGACTGCCCTGTGCATTAGTAGGGCAGCAGCCTGGCCTCTACCTGCTAGAAGCTAGGAGCCCCTCTCCCAAGTTGAGACCTCCATATTGTCTCCAGAAATTGCTAAATAGCCCCTGGGTGCAAACTCATTGCCCCCACTCCACCCCACACACACATTGAGAATCCTGTTAATGACTTTGTGTAACAACTAGCTTGAAATTTTCTAAAAATGTGGTGACAATCGGCTCTTAAGAGTGGACAAGCTGGCTCTAAGACACCACGATATCTGGCTAAATATAGGGCTTCCCCCTGCCATCGCTAAGTTTCAAATCTCTCCAACCCCCCTTCCTTCATTTTATTTTATTTTTAAAAGAGAGAGGGACAGTGAGAGAAAGAGAGAATCAGTTTTATTTAGTTTTTCATGTGGCTTTCATTGCTCCAACACTGTGTTGTGTAAATGGTGCTGGGGTTTGAAACCGTATCTTTTTGTGCATGCCAGTCAAGCGCCAATAACCGCTGAGCCATTGCTCCAGCTCTTATTTTATTTTTTTTTAAGAGAGAGAGAGAGAGAATAAATTTTATTTAAAAATTTTTTTTCATCTGGCCTTTGATTCTCTGACACTTAGTTGTATGTGTGGTGCTGGGGTTTGAACCCCAGGTCCTTGCACATGCCAGGCAAGTGCTCCAACTGCTAAGCCACCACTCCAGCCTCCCTTCCTGTATTTTTGTACTGGGGATTGAACCCAGGGGTGCTTAACCACTGAGCCACATTCCCAGCCCATTTTTATTTTTTATTTTGAGACAGGGTCTTGTTAAGTTGCTTAGGGCCTTGCTGAATTGCTGAGTCTGGCTTTGAAATTGCCATCCTCCTGCCTCAGCCTCCTGAGTTGCTGAGATTATAGGTGTGGGCTACCACGCCCATCCCAAACCCCTTTAAATACAATCTTCCTGCTGGGAAGATAAGGGATCAGCTTCTATCTGGGGCACTCTGTCTCCAGAGGCTCCTGCTGAGCCTGTGCATCCGCTGCAGCTTATCCTGGTGGTCAGGCTGCTGCCTCTAATTTATTGCTTGGCCCAAGTCCTATTTTTCCCCAGCTTTGAGCTCAGGGTTTGGCTCTGGTTGGTTCATTCATTCATTCAAAATATTTAATAAGCACCTACTGTATATCACAGTAACATAATGACTGAAGGAGGATGCAGTACCTGTCTCTGGAGTTTGGCATTCTTCCAGTTCCAGGGTGTCCCCTCAGGAGCAGTGATGTGCAGACCCAGTGTGAATGTGGAGGGGACAGTGGGGAGAGGGACAGAAAGGGGCTGATGTGACCGGAGCCCAGCTGGGCACATCACACTATGCTGCTGGGGGAGAATTTTATTGGTGGAGTGTCTGTCCCCCACCACCTCCATCCAGAGTGCCCTGGATACACACACAGGGCACAGGGGCCTGGATCTCCTGCAGGTAAGAACAATGCCTAGAGTTTTGGAAAATAAAAGAGAGGAAAAAAGAGGGAAATGAGGATGAAAAGAAGGGAAGGAGGGAGGGAGAGGTCAAACCTCGTGGAGGCAAAGGAGTCGGGGCAAGAGCATTGGCACTGACACTGTTGGGGGCTTCCTGGGAGAAGTGACATTTGGGAGGACTGGTGAGGGTCACAGCTCGGAGGGAAGGATGGGCAGGATGAAGGAAGAGTGGGCACATCTCTGGAGATTTCTGGAAGGTGGAGGTCTAAACTGGGAAGAGAACATCACAAACTGAGCCTTCCATATAAGCCTGGGAAGGCCTCTGTTTCCAGCAGGGGTCTCATGGCCATTCCTCCTGTCCCCAGGGCCTTCTGAGGGACATTAGGTAAGAGTTCACCCCTGAGCATGGGGAGGGCAGGGCATTGACTGGGTCATGGTTGTAGTGATAGTAAATGTGACAACAATGCCAGCTCCCGTTTCTTGATTCCCTACTAGGCACCAAGTTTTAATATTGTTCCCAATCGGTGAGGGAGATGCCACATTCTCCAGATGCGGGAAAGTCAGGCGGGACTCCGGCGGGGTTTGCGGGCCTCAGCTTCTGGCTGTTTCCTCGTCAGCCTTCCCTTCCTGCCCCTTGACCCTCAGGAAGGCCGGACAGCCTTCAGGGCGGTCTGTGGGTTCTTTGGCACTCTGCCGCCAGCTCGCTTGGTGAAATTTTCATTAGACTTTGATTTTTCACATCTCCATTTTCATAGGTTACCAGAAAATGGGCCAATCTCCTTTAAGAAACTGTCCCCTCTGTCCACAGCCACCTGGTGGCTTTCCTCCTTCCTTCATCTGTACCCTGTGAAAACTTCACAAATATGGATCATGTCCAGAAAAGCGACTCTGAAAGCTCTGCCTGGGAGCCCTTGGGGGTTCAGAGCCCGGGAGCCTGGGAACATGTGGGGGTTCAGAGCACTGGAGCCCTTGGGGGTTCAGAGCCCAGGAGCCTGT
>PVKS010028134.1:0-26761 GCA_004027875.1 Aplodontia rufa | reverse complement strand
AGAAGAAACAAAGTGCATGCCCATCAGCTAGGAGAATTACTGAATGCATGATGGTACATAAACCATGGACTATTACACAGCCATTACAAAGAATGAATTAGCACTGTACCAGCTGACTAGGGTGGAGAGTTATGTTAAGAGGAAAAGCAAGATGCAGAAACATGTGTAATATAGTCCACACTTTTTTTTTTTTTTTTTTAAAGAGAGAGGGACAGTGAGAGAGACAGAGAAAGAGAGAAACAACTTTATTTAGTTTTTCACATGGCCTTAGTTGGTCCAACACTCAGTTGTGTACGTGGTGCTGGGGTTTGAACCCGGGTCCTCGTGCTTGCCAGGCAAGCCAGGCAAGCGCCGAAACCACTGAGCCACTGCTCCAGCCCAATAGTCCACACTTTTGGAAAATAATAACACACAAAAATTGCTTTTGTGTCTATGTGTATATACACATATATAGCAATAGATCTGTAGAGAGCATCATACTAGTTTATGCATAAACATGGAGGGACATGCTGGGTGTAGTGGCACACAACTCTAATCCCAGCATTTCAGGAGGCTGAGGCAGGAGGATCACAAGTCCAAGGCCAGTGTCAGCAACTTCGTGAGACCCTGTTTCAAAATAAAAAAAATCAAAAGGGCTGGGGTTGTGGTTCAGTGGCAGAGCGCCCCTGGGTTCAATTCCCAGCACCAAAAAACCAAACAAACACCAAGGAAGGACACATACTAAGTTAACATGGGTTGTCTGAGAAGAAGTGATGGGTGCAAGGGTGCATGACCACTGAGGTGGAGTATGGGATAGGAAAGGGAGGGAATTTTTAGAAGAAAAAGGAGAAAAACAAAGAGTACATATTTCCTGCCAGGCATTTTTTACTGTATAATCTTCCTCCAGCCAAATCCCTAGCTATGTAATCCGTGCTTCCCAGGCCACACAGCCTGGTAGGGAAAATAAAGTCATGACCACACAGTACACAGGAAGCCTCTAACTCCAGGCCCCACGACTCTGCAGTCCTGCTTTTAAGGACCTGTCCACTGCTCTGGGAGTCTGTCTGTCCAGCGGCCATGTACTGTCAATCACTTTGTTCCTCAGCTTCCAAAGCCTCCATTGCGTGCCAAAGGCTCTCACACTGCCACCATTGACAACAGCGCTGTCCCTAGCAGCTCCCCACCATGAGGTACGGCCTCTGAGGCCTTGGAAGGGGCTGCACACACCGCTGCCCGGTTGTCTTTTGGCTCCTCCTGCTAGCTCAGGGTTTTTTGGTTGCATGCAACAGGAAGCAAGTAGGGCTAACTCAAACTAACAAAAAGTGCTTAATAGAAAAATTTGGGGGAAGCCACAGATGCAAAGAAGGATAAATACTCAACTGTGGTTTCTGAAACTCTGTTCACCTCAGGGCTGCTCATTCCTGGTGGGCTGAATGAACCAAGCCCTGCCTTCTCCCGTGCCTCTGCTCAGGATTCAGGGTGCCAGCACAGTCTCATTGACTACAGGTCTGTCCCCTGGCTGAAGCAGAGCAATAGGAGGAAGGTCTCAGCCAAAGGAAGCTGGGAACCCCTCCACCCTTCCAGTGAGACCCAGCCCTCCTGTGTTTACTACAAACTAGAATGTTGAGAGAGGGGAGCAGATCCTGAGGTCTCGAATATTCAAATACCTGCTTCTCACGGCCCCTCCTGGTTCAGAGGGTTGGTTTTTATTTAAGACTCTTCTGGCTGTAACGGACAGAAATTAACTCAAACTAACTGTGTGAAAAAATGGGGCTGTCTTATGTGGAAATGGAGGATCAGAAGAATTCAAAGCCTGAAGAAGGACCATTAGCACCCAGCTTCTTTCTCGGCCTGCTTTTCTACTTGACACTACTTGGGCTTTTAAGTCTGCTTCCCCACTGCTTATCTGAGCCTCTCTCTTCTCTCACCAGACTGACTGTCTGCCCTTGGTGCCATGGAGTTGGAAACCTTCCAGCCTACAGCTCCTACATTCACGCTTCCACTCTTCAAGTAAGCAGTCCAGCTATCTGGCTATTTCTCAGTCTTAATTACAAATTTCCCAAAGGAAGAACCGGATTGGCCCCACCTGGGTCAGGTGTTCACCTTTGCTCCAATCAGTGAGGACCAGCTCGCAGGGTCATGTGATACAAACATGGCTGCCCAGAACCTGGGTTGGCATGGGAAGCCTTCATCTTGGCAGTGGGAACTTGGGGAGAAAATGGAGGGAAACTCAAAAATGAAGTGCTGAGTTCAAGCAAACCAAGAGAATCTTTGAAACCATGAAACATCAGAGACAAAAAAATACAGATATCCTATATATTTGGGCATCAGGACAAGGGAAGTGAGAGAACCAGTTGGCAAACAGGGAGCCATTGCTTTGGAAACTGCTCAGATTCACCAAAGTACCAAGCCTTTCCTACTTTGCTATTTGCAAGTACTTAGCAGCTACATTGAGGCATGATGTGGAACTGGGTCAGCTTGACTTCAGGAACCACAGATGGAGCAGGCAGTTAAGGTTAAATTGGAAGAAAAACGCTGAAAAATAAATTTGAACTTTTCCCAAAGAAATATGTGAATATATTTCTAAGAAATCAAGCAACTCCGCAAGTCTTCATGTGCAAAGCAGCTGTCTCCTGCCCTGTGGCTTCTCATCCCTCCCGTCACTCCCTGGAGGACCCAGCTCAACTCCCTTAGCCACTGCTTCTGCTGTTGTCTTCATATGCTTCTGGATGCTCTGCTAGGCTGTTTTTCCGCCCATTACCTATTGACTTCTTATTCTGCTAGTTGGTGTTTTAGCTACTTTACGCATTCCTGGGCCTATCTCTCTTCTCATTATCCTACTGTTATATTACAATTTGAGTCTGCGTTTACATTATTATGGCTATGAAAATACTGTCCCCCCCCAAGACCCAAGTCAGGTACTAAAATTATATTCTCTTTTGGCATATTGCTTTGCTTTTTATGTTATCGAGCTCTTTATTTTTCTATTTGCTCAGTTCTTTATGCTCCAAGAGAACGATTGAATACCCATCAATACTGTTTTCTAAAAGTTTGAAACAACACATTGGATAATATGTTTCACTTCCGTCACCCTCCCATTTGGTTGTCACTATCTGGCTGCTCTCTGGACCTCTCTGGGTGCTTTTACTACACAACAGTAATCTGAAATGGTACCAGCTT
Organism: Aplodontia rufa; assembly: GCA_004027875.1. Taxonomy (NCBI): domain Eukaryota; kingdom Metazoa; phylum Chordata; class Mammalia; order Rodentia; family Aplodontiidae; genus Aplodontia; species Aplodontia rufa. The sequence continues at coordinate 23,602 of PVKS010028134.1, read as the reverse complement.
TCTTTTGGGGGGATGTCAAGGTGATATCTTCCATTTCCTGCATCCCATGTGGTCCTGTATCTTGGTTTATTTTCTTGTTTGCTTGAAGCATATCCTATAGTAACTACCTAAGAAAAGGTACACAGGAAGTCAATTCTTTACTTGTGTCAAATACACATATTCCATCATCAAACTTGATTTGTGATTAGGATGAGTGTAGAATTTGTGTTGGAAGTGATGTTCCTGCCTGCTTTTTGCAGGCCTGTTTGCCCTGTCTTCTCTTTCTCCAGTTCCAGCTGAAGTCTGACACCATGCTGATGCTGTGGAGGTGGGGAGGGGTTTCTGGGAGGGCAACTGCTCCATATGCAGGCTTTTAACTAACTGCAGTGCTTCAGCTCTGCACATCACCATGGCTTTTTGCAGACTTGGAGCTTTCAAGCGTTGAGCCTCTCAGGAATTCTTAGAGACAAATCAATTTGCTTCTCATTGGTCTCTCCTCTGCAAGGGCTGTGGTTTGTTGCTTTCTCCATTCTGCTGAGTCCTTGCCACTCATCCCTCTTTCCCAGAGCCCAGGCAGTTGTTGAAATCTCTTGTCTCCTGATGTCAAGTCACTCTGGATGTGGGATTTTGTACATTCCCCCGCTTTACTGTCAATTTAATGAAATGCTGCTAGTAACAGAAGGTCAGTGTATACTTAACTCACCATGCTTAACAGGATTGGAACCCTGATTTCCCCCCTCCTGTTAAAACATGCTTATTTTTTTTCTATCTAACTGTAAGTTTTATGAACTTCTTTTTTTAAGTGCTATGTAATATTTTACATCCCATCAAAAAGATGTGGAATGGTTTACGGGATCAATCCCTTATTGCTGGACATTTAATTTGCTTTCATTTTCACATAATGAACACCTAAGGCTCTTTGCATTGCGTCCTTAGGATATATTCCAAAGCCCTGAGAAATTTTGTCAAACTGCCTTCTGGAATGTTCTCATTTTACCTATGGCCAAGAGAAAGAAGTCAACTGACAAAACTGGCCAGCCTGGCCTTCAGTGGCTGCACATGCATCTTGGTTAAGCTTCAGAGCTCCTGTGGTTTGCCCTGGCACCCTGTTCTGGTGCATCTGCAGAAGCTGACGAAGGCATCCATTCTTGCTGAGAACAGTGGAAATGGTGGTGAGTGGGGAGAAGAATGTGGATCACCTCTTTCCCCTCCTTTCTCTTCTCTCTTCTCTCTCTTTTTAATGGGATCTTGTTTTGTTCCCCAGGCTGCTGGCTTCAAACTGGCTTCAGGGATCCTCCTGCTTTAGCCTCCCAAATAGCTGACATGACAGGGGAGTGCCACTGCTCTGGCTCCTTCATTTCCTTTTTTAGTCTTACCTCTGTGCAGGGGGGAAAGTACAGGGAAAAGAAAGATATCTTTTTTTTTTTCAATTGAGTTTTTCACATGGCTTTTGTTGCTCTGACACTTAGTTGAGTACGTGGATGCTGGGGTTTGAACCCGTGTACTCGCACATGCTGGGCAAGTGCTGTAACTGCCGAGCCACAGCTCCAGCCCCAAAAGATATTTTTTTAAAAGGTTATTTGAAACACGAGTTGAAATCAGCCTGGAGGGTCAGTGACAGTGAACAGCAGGGTCTTCCTGTTCCCCTGCTTCCTCCAGAGGCAAAAGGGTCTTTAGGGGGTGGTGGTGGGCCACCTTCTGATCTGCTGTAGGTAAGGGCAAGGTCATTTATTCAAGGCCTCATTCTACAGATGAGGAGACAGAGAGGGAAGGGGTTGCTCCGGGACCACCAAATTAGCCAGTGCACCTGGATCAGGATGCAGCCCTGCAGGCATGCCTGAAACCTGGCTGGCGTTGGTCAGCTTCTTGTTTGTGACAAATAGCATCTCAGTGGTGGCACAGGGTGGGCCGTGGGCTCTTCCCCAGCACAGTGCTCTGCAGGAACAGTGGTAGAAGCAGCTGAATCAATAGCACGCTTGTGGGGGTCTTAAGGGGAGGGCAGCTGCAGGAAGCCAGCTGGGCCTTGAAGCTGGGAGGGTGGCAGCCCCCAGGTGATACAGGGCAGACCGCACACATATCCCTCCCACGTGGGAGGTCTTGCTCTGACCCGTGTTCTGGCTCACTCTGGATATCTAACAGGGTTTGATCAAGTGTTTCTGGTGCCATCTGAATTGGGGATGGACCCAGAGATAGGAGTTGAGTGTTGTGCTCTGTTTCTCAGAGCCTGGGGGCTTCTCACAGGCTCTGCACCTCCCCGTGAGCTGAAGCTGGCCGCCAAGTGCCCTTGAGCCCTGAGCACATCGATTCCTGGGAGCCTTGGGGCCTCGCCAATAGAATGCAAGGTGTTGGTTACTTATGAAATTTCTAATACCCATTTTTAATGATAGAATCAGCACATTTATGTGGCTTAATCTCCTAATGGTACCTGCTTCACAGCATTTTGAGGATTCAGATGGGACACTCTGTACTCAACGCTTAGCACATATCCAAAATGAAGTAACCCAGCAACGTGAGAGCTATTTTCCAAACTGAGGGCTTGGGCCGGACAGAATAAGTGAGCTGAGGCGAACTGAGCGTCTCCTGTTTGCTAGGTACTTTGTATGTCAGTTGGGTACGGCTTCTCACAAATCCCAAGTCCATCTCCATCTACGCAGGCACAGTAGGTTAACTAAATTTCCCCGGCTCACACAGGAAGTTGGTAGCAGAGCTGGGGTGGAACTTAGCTGTCGGGGGAAGGCATGCTTTCCCGGAGCACTCTGACACTTTCTGAATCCCACTGAAGAAGGAGTCTTGGGTGCTGAGGACTTCACGGTCTTTCCCCACTTTTTAAATTTGGGAAATAAAAAAGGTTATTATGAGTTATCCCCAGTGAGTTAACTAAGCCTCAGGTGTATGCTGTTTTATTTGAACTCATAAAATAATACCAATCATCATGCTGCTTTGTGAAAGGACTCTTGTCTCCATTTTACAGATGAAGAAACTGAAGCTCAGAGAGGTTAGGATTTTCCCAAATTCACACAGCAGAAGACAAAACAGCTGAGTCTGCGGACTCCAAAGCCGGTGCTGGGTGAGGGCCACATCTCTCCTCATCCTTTGGAAGAAGCCAGTTGCTGGAATCTTCTCTCCCTGGCAGGAGCCAGTTTCTCTCTCCCTTCTCCCCATCCTGCTTGCACTTCACCTGCTTACAGCTGGAGCAGGGCCCAGACTTGTGGGAAACCATCAGTCCCAGGAACACTGTGCACTGCCACCTCCCTGCAGCATACCCCCACCCCAGAACACGCAGGCCGGGGGAGGCAGAGGGCCTCCTTGCTCAAAATAGCTCTGTGTTATTAGCTGCATTTAATTGAAGGTGTTTCGAGGGCAGCCTCCACCGGGCCCAAACCAAATGGAAAATGACACACTGTCAAATTAATGTCCCCAGACCATGATAAATGGCCAGGCTTGGTGAGTAATGCTTCCATTTCTTGTTTTAAAGGAGAAGGATGCAGCCAGGCTGTGGTCTGTCCCGTCGTCGTGTGGTGAAAGGTCAGGGGCGTCCTGGGGATAAATAGCGCTCCTCGGCCCCCTCCTGGGAGGGGCTTCTCTGGCTTCTGCTGAGCTGTGCTTTCTCTGCCTTCCTGTCTCTGGAGGCTGGTGAGATTGGGAACAGCTTGTGAGCCTCCAGGCCAATGTCCAGGGAGGAAGGAGCAGGAGATAAGCCTAATCCTTCACCGACCGCCTGGACTTTATACCCTCCAGAGCACAAGCCCCTCCGTTATCTCCTGTGATTAGCTGGCCTTGAGGCCAGCTCCTGACCCCTGAGCATCCCTGGCTTCCTGCACGCTGCAGCCCCGTGGACAATGTAGGACTCAACCTCGAGCGCCTGCTCCGTGCCAGGCTCTGGGCTCGGCTCCTGCCCTGGAGGACACAGACAGCCCTGAACAGCCAGGGCTGGCCGGGCATTCCTGGCCAGGCTGCGGGAATCTCCTGCTGGACATAAACAGCTTCCCAGAACAGAAACATCAGACAAGGCCACAGTAAGACGAAAACAAGACCGCTCTATAATTGTGTCTGAACACAGATGAAAAACAAGAGCACCGTCCAAACCACAGAGCTCCCCAAACATCCCCGATCCTGGCGAATATCAGGGCTGCTGCTTCCTTACCCATTATGGCTTCTGCCTTGCTCTGTGCGTCCCCGCTTCTAGATAAGATTCATCCGGCTGGACGCCTGCCCTGGCACAGAATGCTGCACCTTGCTTCCTGACAGCGTTCACTGCAGAGCCAGCCCTGCTTCCCCAAGTCCTCCCCGGGGCACCCAACACCAGCCCACCCACGCCTGTGCCTCGTCTCTCGCGCCCTCTCAGCTGTGCACCCCACTGTTCCCGCAGTGTGCGCTCTGCCTCTGTCACACAGAACACTCCCACCTTTTCTCAGACACAGTGTGCTCCAGGTGGTCTTGGGCTGGATGTCATTGTCACTACTGGCCTCGACCACAGGGCCAGGCAGAATGACAGAAGAGCTAGAAATTGCCCCACAGAATCTGCCCCAATAGCACGGGAGCCGGAACCGTTCCTTCTGGATGGGGATCTTTTATGGGGGAGGTGGCATGAGCCTGTTGCCAAAGGAGGAGAAAAGTGAGCAAGTGAGGCACAGGAGAAAGGGGGTGCGGACCCTCTGGGTGATAGGACCCTGAGTAGAAAGGCCTGAGGTGTGACAGGCACAGGGCAATATGGTATTTCCTTTTGTCTACCATTGCTGCACAGTGAGGGGTAGGTGTGCTTTATCCTTCAAGCATCAGGACACACGCCACTTCTTCTGAGCAGCCCTCCCAGACTGCCTTGGAATCCCTTTGCTGCTCTGGGCCTCAGTTTCCCTGTGAGTGGAGAGTGAGTATGGACCGAAGCAGAGCTTTCAAACTTTTCTTTTTAAGGGAATACAACCCTTGTTCAGAAGCCCAACAAATAAAGGCGTAGGAGTGGGGCTCTGCAGATGAGGTGCAGGTTGGGCAGGGAGGGGGGAGACTTGGTCTTCAGCTCTTTGACAATGTGGGGTAGGGGCTTCTGGATTCTCTGAGGGCTCCTTGGTGCCCACTAGAAAAGCATGATAAGGAAGAGGGTCTGTGTTTTCCTCGAATCCTTTCCCTTGGTTTCTCCCCAACTCCTGGAAGCTCCAGAGGATGGGGTCCTGTCCTAATTGCCTTCCTGGCTCCACACACTGCAGGTGGAGGGCACTGAGAGGGTGCTGAGCCACTTGGTCCTTGCCAGGGTCTTGCCCTCCCATTCTCCCAGCAAGGATGTCAGGGAGTCCCAGGTTGGGAAGGAGCAGTGTCACAGGTCGTGAGGACGGCCTTCCAGCTTCCCTGATCTTTCCTCTCCTTCAGCACTTCCTTACTGTGGAGGGAGCTGGGCTCAAGATACCTTCAATCCACCTGTCCATGTGTCTGTCTGAGCCTGTGTTCAGCCTCCTTTATTTCCCCGGCTGACAGCCTGAAACAATACCGAGGGCACACGGTGGCTCTGCCAGCTCCATTATCGCCAACTCCCCTGCTGCATAGAATGGACCATCAGTCCCTGATGATACATCGCAGAAAATTGGTTGTCAGGCCAATAAATGTATCCGATTGGATTTTTGACATCCGGACGAACCCATTCATAAGGCATTTGATTAAAGCACTAAAAGGGAGAGCAGAGATAGCTAGGTAGAGCTGCCCTCAGTCTGGCCTAAATAGGGTGCTGTCTTCCCTCTGGGTGAGATGCTCCCTCCCTCCCTGTCTGCTTGTTCTCCTCCTTTCCCATTTTCATCCTTCACTGCTCTGAAAGTGCCACACTCAATCAGGGCTCCTGGCGGGGGAGAGGGACAGCTGAGCCAAGCAGGAGAGGGATTGCCTGGCCTTGGCTGCCTATTCAGGAGGCTCAGGCTGGCCTAGGGCTCTGGCCCGGAGCCCCACCTGTGCAGGCCCTTCCTCCTGGGCTGTCACCGGGCATCCATCACCACGTCCGTCCTACCCATTTCTCACCCTGGGGAGTGGAGTGGAAAGAGTCCCCATCAGATATGCTGCTTTGAAATCTCTGCTCAGCCTTCCTGAGTGTTATGACCCTGGGGGAGTTCATGTGCCCCGATGTAGAGAGGATTATAAAGACAGGCCGTCTCTACTTCCCCACCACACATTTCCAAAACTTGAAATGGAGATGGGAGGGCTGATTAATTAGGGAACATGAGACCTGTCACTGGATTGTATCGGGAGGACATGATCACTGTGGGTGATGACATAATGCACCCCACATGTGGGAGACATGTTATCCCACTATTTTTAGCTTGCAATCGCTATGAGACTTTTTAATTATTGGAATTATTATGGAGAAAATAACTTTAATGTGAGTCCATTTTCTTCATTTTGTAATATCTCCTTTTCCCATAGCAAAAGTTCTTTCTGCGACTTTTCCCTCCTTAACAACATGATGTTTCCTGGGAAGCGCTCCCTGTGGCTGGGGAGATTAAAGGGGATGGTGGGTGAGAGGGATGGTGCCTGGCACAGAATGGGTGTCCGATGGTTCTCCCACCTCCACCTTATACTCTTCTCTCTAGCCCCAGCCCCATCACCCTTGTTTAAGCTCTCGTTGCCTTTTCTAGCATCTGGACAAGCTAGCCTCTTTGTGCTGTTCTATCTCATCTTGCATTCCATCCTGCATATGGCCGCTGTGTTGATCTTTCTGAGATCCAGCCTGGTGCTGTCACTTGAACGCTATAAGACCCAGTGGTTTCTGGGCCCGAGGATACTGGATTTTAGCCTCAATCCCAAAGTTAATCCCTCTATACAAACCTCCTTCCAGGTGTTCCCCTAACACTCAGAATACTTGCTTGCCTGCATCATTGCCCTGTGTCCCTGTCCTCCAGGCCACTTTCTGTCATGTCTCTTTGTGTGCACACTTTCTGCTTAGACCACAGCTCTCTGATCCCTGGACAATGCCTGGTGCTCTTCTTCTCCCCATTTGGTCAGCACTAGGCCACTGTACTCAGCAAACTCAATGATCATCTCAGAGTTCTCCTGTCAATGACCTGTGGCTGGAAGAGCCTTGTGTGTCCCTGACATGTTCTCCAAGCCCTGATTTGAAGGAATGCATGGTAGGGGCTCTGATAATGATATGATAATGTGCCCCATCAGGACCTGGACGCTGGTACTGGGAAGAAAGCAGGATGGGGTGGGGCTGGAGTGTGTTCTTCTGCCATACGTCCTCATGTTGAACCCCAAATCCCTCTCTTAGACCTCTACCCCGTTCACTGTGCTGGGCTCTCTCTGCACTTGGGTTTAAAAGAAAGGAGCTTGATTGCCCTGAGTCCTCTTCAGGCTTGGTCATTCAAGTTGATGGAGCTGAATTAGCTGGCTAATTTTTCTCTGAGCAGGAAGACAGGCTTGAGCAGAGGCTGCCTTCCCAAAGCTGGAAACTCCTTTGTAGAAAGGTCTCCCTGTCTCTAGGAGTCCTCTCTGTGCTTTGACCTCTGCTCTGGGCTGGCCAGGCAGGTAGGCAGGCAGACAGGCAGGAGGAAGGCTGCACCTTGCTATAATTCCCCACCCAGCTGTGCTGAGCTGCTAGAAGCCTCTCAGACTCTGAGAGCCATAAGCTCCCCACGATCCAGCTTTAGAGGGCTGAATGGGGGCCCTCAAAGATAGGTCCATGTCCTTCCTGCTTCCCAGAACCTGGGAATACTATCTTACTTGGCAAAATGGTTTTTGCAGATGTTAAAGATCTTGACTGGCTCATCCTGGATTATCCAAGTGGTCCTAAATCCAATGACAAATGTCCTTATGAGAGAAAGGCAGAGGAAGTTTGAGACAGATGGAGGAAGAGGCAGCGTGACTGGGGAGGCCAAACTTGGAAAACCTGGAGCTTCCGGAGGCTGGAGAGTGGTGGAGACAGATTCTCTCCAGAGTTCCTGGAGGGGGCACGGTCCTGTGGATGCTCAGTTTCAGACCCCTGGCCTCTGGAACCGGGAGATAGTGGACTTCTGGTGCTTTTTGGCACCCACTTTGCAGGGATCTGCTAAAATATATCCATCCCTAGCCTCTGCCCTCTGCCACTGTCTCCACGGCAGCCTTCTTGGCAGGCTGGGTCAAAGGCTTTTTGCCTCTCTCCAGGGTTGGGCTCCTCCTGTTCCCCACTGCAGCCTGCCAGGCTTCCCTGCCCGTGTGGCCCCTCCTGCTCACTCCTGCTCTGTACCCTCCCAGTCTCCTTGGCCGAGGTTGCACAAGGCATCACAGGGACAGGCTCCTGGGCGCTGGGCTCCCAGACTCAGCTCTTCCTGCTACACCACACCCCTTGCTCTTGGCCCCCCCACAGGGCCTCCCCTGACCTGGCCTCCTGATGAAACGCTGAACTTTGGTGCATTCCAAAACAGTTTGCAGGGCTTGGGTTTCTAAACCTCTCCCCAGGCTGGAACGCTGCCCAGAGAATCTTCCTGAGAGATGCCTAGGTGCTAAGAGCACGCCCCCACCCATATCGCAAGGGTGTCCTGGACTTCTCCACCCAGGGACAAGGGCTTCTGCAAAGCTGGGGCAGACAGAGAGGAAGTGTCCCTGTCTCTTCTTTGTTGCTAGGCAACTTGGAGCAAGTTTTGTCCTCTCTCTGGACTTTGCCTGTTTGCCCGTGCCGTCTGCAATATGGACAGAGTTAAGTAAATGGAATCCGACTCAGGCCCATTATTTGTAAGATAAGGGATAAGGGCATTGAACCAGAGCAGTCCTCTAGACCCTCAGCATGCAACCAGGAGGCACGTGAACGAATGAAGTTTGAAGAGGGAATGCAAGGGGCCTAAATCCAAAGATCTCAAAGCTCTCTTGAGCTTGCATTTTTCTATCTGCAAAACAGAGATCATAAACACCTCTCAGTGTTGCCTTGGAGACTGATTGGGAGAAAAAGGCTCAGTTTAGGGCACAGAGTGTAGAATGAATTAGGTGCCCCAGTGTCGGGGGCTGTCCTTTCCACCGCTTCCTGGGTTAGCTGTGGAGGATTAACAGAATCTGGTGCCTAGTATACAATAGATATTAATAAATGCTCATTGCCTGCAGCGAGAGTCATGTGCCAGGGCTGACTCACCCAGAATGTCACAGGGGGAGTGAAGGACCACAGCTCTCATGGTGCTCATCCAGACAGCGAAAGGAGGACACGTTTCCAGGAGCCACTACTGAATGGAAAGAGGGGCAAGATTTGGCATCAGACAAACGTAGGCTAAAATCCTGGTGTTGTTATTCATAAGCTGTGTGACCCTGGGCAAGTTACCGAGCCTCTCTCTGTGTATCAGATTTCTCCTTTGTAAAATAATAAAGGGTAATGCCCACTTCTCAGGATTTCTCAGAGGATTTTACCAGAGGGCATGTATAAGGCACCTGGCCCAGAGAAGCCATTCTATACACATTAATAACTTCCTGGGCCCACTCTGCTTCCCTGCCCACAAAACTGAGAGTAAGGGGCCATCGGTAGGCTGTAGGAATCAGAAAGAGCTCCCTGGAGGAGGTAGGCCCTTTACTGGCTCTGAGGAAGAGAGAAGAGTCTAAGTGTTGGCTTGAAAGCTCCTCTCCTTCTCCTGAGGGCATCTCCATGTCACCAGGCACTGGGGACAGACGGCTACCCCATCAGGCTGCCTCTAAAAATAACTTCCCATCTTGCTCCCAGCGTTGGCACGCGCTCAGGGCTTCCTCCTGGCCCTGCCCCTGCCCTGGCCTGGTTTTGCTTTTGGCTTCTCAGCAGCACCAGCAGCACAGGAGACCTGGAGGGGGCAGCAGCTCAGAGAACGGGGCTCTGGGTCTCAAGGGCATAGACCAAGGCAAAACTGGACCAAGCCCAAGGGTCCCCTGCTCATTTAATCTTACCCTGATGTCAGGGAGGATGGAAGGAGGAGGTACCTGGCTGGTGCTATGGCCCCTCAGGGGCTTGCTAACAGCCTCTCTGTCCACCCAGGCCTCTCCTTCCTCCCATGGCTGTCCAGCCAAGGTGACGCCCCCTGCAGGGAGTGCCAAGGGAGGTCTCAGGGAGGACGGGTATCATGCGCGTCCTCTGGCAAGTAAGTGCTCACCTATCCCTGATCACATCTGTTCTTGATACCTCCCAGTCCCCTGGGATAGAAGGGCTGTGCTTTCAAAGAGCTTGCTGGTCCTCTGCCTGGCAAGGCGCCTCTATCCAGCAGGGGCTAGAGAGGGGCAAGTAGAATAAATGGGTGGTCACAGGCTCTGTGCTTGCCTCAATAGAACTGGTTCAAGTTCATGCCCAAGTTCTCACTAGCCTTGAGCTTCGAAAATAAAGATTCCCAAATTAGACAAAAAGCCTGTCTCTCTTTCTCTCTCTTCCTTCCTTCCTCTCTCTCTTTCTTTCTTTCCCATCCCGTCCTCCCTCCCTTTCTTCCTCTCTCTCTCTTAAGCCACATTTGAGGTTTGTATACCACCGTGAGGGTGGGGGACTCCCAAGAGCCTTCTTAGGGGTGGAGGTGAACAGCCAGAGGGTCACCCATGGTTGCCCATGGAAAGCATTTACAGCCCCTGGTGCGGACTGCTGACGACTGCTGTCCTGTGATTGTCACAAGGATCATGTGAGATACCATGTGAGCGTCACAGCACAGGACCAAGAGCCTGGGAGTGCTCAATGTATTGATTCAACAAGTCTTTGTTGAGAACCAGGATGCAGCCCGTGTGGAGCTTGTGGAGGTCTCTGCCCTCCCAAGTGGCCTCCCAGATGGCTGCTCAGAGGACAGCGGGCCTGAGCCAGCCCTGCAGGCTGTTCCTCGTGCTCCTGCCCCCGCAGCCCTGCTCTGCAGGCTGGATCTGAAGCCCTTGATGAGAACACTGGAAATATCCAGGAAGGGAAAGGAAAATATGAAGCTGGTAATTAGCTGCTGAGGATGCTGGGAAAATCTCTCCCCACTTCTCCTGGGGCTCAGGCTGATGAGGAACCGGCCCCGGGGGCCAGCCCGGCTCATTCTCTCCTTTCATCAGTGCACTTTCCACTTGGCTGTTTCCACACTGGAGTTTCCAGGCTCCCGGCGGCCCCCTCTGGGGGATGCCAGGTGGGGCGGTGGAAGAGCCACGGCTCTGAAGTCCGAGGGTCCGGATTCAAATCCCAGCCCTGACGCCTGCTAGATGCGCTTTCTGGTCAAGTGACTTAGCCTCATGGGGCCCTGCTTTTCTCATTTGTGATGTCAGGGTAGCAAGGCATCCCTTTCAGAGTGCTGCGGCAATTAAAGAGAGTATTTACGTTGTAGGAAGACTTGTTGAATACTCTCCTAATCTGAGGTTTTGTTTCCCCTGCCTGGTATCAGAGGGAAAGCAAGAGCGAGAGTTGCTGTCATGGAGATGGGAGGATCAGGGCTGGGGTGAGCAAAGGAGCAAAGGACCAAGGAGAAAGATGGAGAGCAGGCCGTCTAAGCAGTGGTGAAGGGCCCCCTTTACCATGAGCCTATGCTCTGCTGTCCTGCTGCAGTCTGGCCCACCCTGCTCCCTGTGGGTTCCTGCTTGCAGGAGGCCTCAGCACAGGGCTGGGTTGTGTCCCATCGTCCCCACCAAGGCCGGCTGCCCGTGGATAGCAGAACCCCAGGGTGTGCCTCCGCAGCACCTTGAGGCTGGGCATCGGGCTCAGTGGGACCCTTGTCAGCACCAGGATGAAGGGGCACAGCGGGCTGCAGCAACAGGCCCTAGATCAGGAACTGGGAGGCTGGCTCAGTGCTGGTCTCCTCGTCTGGGTAAAGCGGAACCGTTAGCATCTTCTTGCAGGGAAACCATGTAAGTCTGTGTGCTGGAGATGTCTGGAGGGGTTGGTCATCCAGAGCTTCCAGCTGTGGCACCTGGGTTTCTGGTGCACATACTCTCTCTGAAGGACCAGGGATGGAAGAGCAGCAGATGGCCAGGAATGCTGACGCAGCCTGAGGAACCCTCACTGGACAGACAACATTGATGGCCCAGGAGGCTGGAACTGTCTTTTGGGAGAACTTTAGTGAACACTTGATGCCAGTCACTTTACATTTGTGTCTGCTAACTCAATCCTCTCAGCAACTCAATGATACAGCCACTGTACTGCTATCACCCACCTTTTACAGAGGGAAAAACCAGGGCACAGCATAGGAAAGTTACTTGCCTGGGACCAGACACCTAGTGAAGGGTAAAGCTAGGATTTGAACCTATGCCTTCTGGCTCTAGAGACTCCACTATACTGTAGCACCTTTTGTGAGTGCACACATAATCTCTGGAGGGAGATTGTGTATCAGTTAGCTATTGCTGTGTAACGAGTAACTCTAAGACCTAAGCAGCTTATTTTTTTCACTATTCTGTCAGCGGGCTGGGCATTGCCTTTGCTGATTCTGCTGGGCTTCCTCACCCAGCCGCATTCCACTGGAGGCTGTGCTGGAAGGCCTGCCGGACTGGACCACCCAGCATGGCTCTACTCACATGTCTGAAGTTGGCTATCAGCAGGAGGGCCTTGGATCTTTTCCAGTGTCCTCTCATCCTCCAGTAGAACAGATGGCGGTCTCAGGCCACATTCCAAGGGCCAAGAGCAAAAGCTGTACAACCTTTTGAGGCCCAGTCTGTAGAATTTGCACAGTATCTTTCCTGCCACATGCTGTTAGTCATAGCAAGTGCAGACAGAAGTGGTGGGAGAGGCAGATTCCACCATTTGATGGGAAAAGCCTCAAAGACTTGTGGATATTTTTTGTTTGCTTGTTTGTTTTGTTTATTTTGTTTTTGGTACAGGGATCGAACCTGGGCATTGAGCCACATCTCCAACACTTTTTAGTTTTTATTTTTGAGACAGGGTCTTACTAAATTGCGTAGAGCCTTGCTAAGTTCCTGGGTTGGCCTCTAACTTGCGATCCTCCTGCCTCAGCCTCCTGAGTCACTGGGATTACAGGTGTGTGCCACAATGCCCAGCTGGTTATGTTTAATCTGTTACTAGATGCCTGGATAGCACTTGCAGTTGAATACTTTGGTAAGTTGTGATCTTGAGCTTTTTATGTAAGCTAGTTCAAGCTCAATTTCCTCATCTGTAAAATGGTCACTAGTGCCCATTGTCAGGTTCTGATGACGAAGTGAGAGGATACCAGGAAGTGCTAGGCACGCTGCAGGCACATATGCTCACTGTAATATTTAGTAGACCCTGCTCTCACCAGCCCGTGAACCTGGAGCAGGAAAGACCTTCGAGGAAATGGAGAGGCCTCCTGGCCAGCTGACCTCAGATCCTGATTCTAATCAAAGTTTTCTGACTCCCGGTCCAGTGCTCTTTCCACCACAGAAACTGCCACCCTTAAACTCAAGCAGAAAAGATGAATACTCCGGTCTGCAGATGGCAAATTGATTTCCTCACGCTTGCTGGCTGTGATTGATTGGCAGCGGCTGCCCTAGTCCTGCTGGAAGCCTGTGAGGTCCGGTCCCAGCACCGTGGCAAGGAAAGCCAGGATCAATCAGCAGTGCTTGCCCTGGGTGCAGAAGGGGCGTGGGGCTGCATTTGCTGCTTTTACCACCCTGGTTCTGCTCTTGGCTTTGACCTCACCACTGCAACTGCACTGAGCACTGAGTGAGCACAATGTGCTCCCGGCCTTCCACCTCACAGAGGAGGGTACAAGGTCCAGAGTGGTCAAGAGACTAGCCCAAGGTCACACAGCAGGACCACTTCCCAGTTGGTGACTTCCCCATGTTTCCATTCTTCCCGCATCCTTGGGGAGTCTGGAAAGGCTTGTGTCTGGCTTTTGCTGCTGGAGTTTCCAGTCTCTGGCTAAGACGGGTAGAGATTCTAGGGCGTTCTGCTCTAGCTCAGGCCTCAGGCGGGGGAGGGAGGGCTTCAAAGCACCGGATTGGGGAGAAGACTTCTCGACTCTGTGTTTGGATTCAGATAACGGCATTTTCAAGTTCCTGGAGATCGTGGTGGAGGCCAGCCAATTCTATTTCCACTCGAGGATCAATCATGTCTTCCCTTGCTCTTGCACACACATCCCTGGCACACGCAGACAGGACAAGTGCAGGGTGAGCAGCCGGGGGGGGGTGGGGTGGTGCTTATTTAGGCTCCTGGAGCCAGCGCCATTTCTGAGGCAAAGACGTGACACAAATCTTCCCACTGCCCGGCCAACTCCTCCTCGAGTGTCTGCCGGGGGTGACCCTCGGACAGGTCTGCACACAGGGCCCAGCCATTAAGGAATTCATTAATCAGAGTCCTGTTTACAGCTCTCTGGCAAGTGATCATAATTTACTGGCTCAAGCCAGATCCTGGGCCTTCCTGCAAACTGCTGTGACATTTGGTAAAAATATCAGCTGGGGACAGGGCCAGGCTGGGAGGTGAGTGTGCAATTCATGCTGACTTGTGAAATGGAGGCACGGTGTGGGTCACAGGCACGGGGAGGCCTGGAAGACAGGCCGTCACTGGCTCCAAGTGTCACCTTGAACAAGTCCCTTCCCTGTCATCTCACATCTGTATGGGAGGGATTCGCAGTAAGTCAGATGGCAAAATCTGTCAGCCCACAGATTTGTTTCATCTGGCCTGCACAGGATCTGCCAGCATGGTGTTAAAAAAAAGAAAAGAAAAGAAAAGAAAAGAAAAGAGTCCCTTGCCAACATTTACAAACTGGAGATTTCACATGAAAATCCAGATTTCCGGAAACACTGGGAGCGTATTCCTACATGGCAATGGTGGCCTGGAGCTGAGTTCCCTCACATCTCCAGATGGGTCTATGAGCTCTAGTTTGCCAAGATCAGCACCACGGTCCCTGCTACTGGGCATAGGCTCAGAGCCTCTGTGTGAGGTTGTGCAGGTTGCTCACTGTACAAGGCACCCAGTTGTGTGGTCCAATGGGGGCTGAATTTCTGCAATCTCCTGGCATGCCATGGGTACTAGAATCGGGCTCTATTTGGTTAAAAAAAAAAAAAAAACCCTTCTTTATAAACCTCAGAAAGTCAGGGGAGGTGCCGAACAGGCACACAGAGTTCCTGCAGTCTGCACTCCTCGGAGACCAGGGCAGGCCTTGCTCAGAGACAGAAGTGGGGAGGACAGAGGCAGCGCAGCAGCCGGCAGTCAGGAGAGCTGCATGGGAGATCTTGGCAGGTCTCTTCCCCTAGCTGGATCACAGTTTCCTCATCTAAAGAACGAGGACATGAACCAGCTGATGTCAAAGGCCCTTCCAGCTGGGCGGGGTGGGGAGGCAATGATGATTCACGGAGAGGAAAGGAGCTGCAGCAGTGGCCAAGGCACCCCAGGATGAACTGGGGGGAGCCTGTGCTTAGGGGAGAAGGTCGGGAAGCTCTGGGGGCTGGAGCAGGGGACGCAGCACAGGGTGCATGGGCTGGGTAGCCCCAGACTCAGCTTGGGTGCCGGGTGGGACTGCAGCTGCCTCACTCCAGGCACAGAAGTTCAAGGCAGGGGTGGGATCAGCCTCCCACCCTCTCTACCCTCTTCATGTTCAGGGCCTGAACCTAGCCCTTCCGGGAGAGAGAGGAGGTAGCAGGCCTGGCCCCTGCCACGCACCAGCGAGGTTAGCCGGACTGAGAGAGGCCCTTAGGAAGAGCTGAGGCTGGAGCTGGGAGCGTGGAGGGCCTGGGCTGGAGACCTGCAGGCAGGAGGACCTGCAGGCAGGGCTCAGAGCTGCCTCCGCCTTCCCTCTGTTGGCATGGGCTTTGTCAAATGCTTTTCTGCTCCTGGGTTTGACATTCCTTAGGCCAGGGTTGGCAATGTCCCCCCACATCCAGCTTCCTGCCTGTCCTTACAGGGTGCAGCCACACTCGTTTGCACACATACTGTCTCTGGCTGTTTCAGTATCTGAGGCAGAAACTGTATTTCTGGGCCTCAGTGCCAAGAAATGAACTCTGGACTGTTTTCCAGAATAAGTTTGCTGAACTCTGCCTTAGACCCACCAGTGTCTATGAAGTTGGAGTCCTGAAAAAAATGGTCAGCCCAATTTCTTTATTTTACAAATGAAAGAAATGAGACACAGAGAAGTTAAGTGACTTACACGAGGTCACACAGAACGAGAGGAAGAGTGGGCATCTGAATCCAGGGAATGCTCTTTCTGAGAAAGTCCCCTCGTCTCAGGCGGTGAGATTTCACGGCACGAAACGATGACCAGAACACAGTCTGGGAAATGGACAATTTATGGCCTCTGGATTGGTCATTTTCTGCCAAAGTCACTTCCCTTCCTGGGATGTAAGGGATGGAGTATTTTTTGTTTGATCATCAGAAGAGGACTTACATGGAGTGGGATTAATCTCTCTTTTTAAAACCTTTTAAGTGGGGCCGTGCTTATCTGCTCAGCTCATTTGAATCTGCATATGGTGGCCCTGACTTTGCTGTGGCTGTTACAAGGGAGGGGAGGGTCCTCCAAACAAAGAGGAATATTTAACCAGCTCAGAAGAAGACCAAGCACTTCTGAAACTCTTGTTTGCACAATTCATCCACAGTGTACGTCCTTGCTTGCTTCATGTTGATGGATGAACTGATTTTATTTCCTTAAATATTTTTTTTTGTTCTGGGGGCTGGAGCAGTGGCTCGGCGGCTACAGCATTTGCCAGGCATGTGCGAGTGCACGGCTTCAAACCCCAGCATCCATGTACACAACTAAGTGTCAGAGCAACGAAAAGCCATGTGAAAAACTCAGTAAAAATGGTTTCTCTCTCTCTGTCTCTCTCTCACTGTCCTTCTCTCTTTAAAAAAAAAATTTTTATTTTTTTGTTCTTTAGCTGGGTGTGGTATAGCTCACACCTGTAATCCCAGCAACTCTGGAGGCTGAGGCAGGAGGATTGCACTTTCAAAGCCAGTCTCAGCAACTTAGCAAGATCCTGAGCAACTTAGCAAGACTCTGACTCAAAATAAAATATAAAAAAGGCTGGGGATGTGGCTCTGTGGTTAAATGCCCCTGGGTTCAATCCCTGGTACAAAAAAAATTTTTATTCCTTGAAATAGGTCCTTAAGGAATACCACTTGGTTAAACGCACTTAATATTTGTACATTCTAATAATTTCTAAATTTTCATGAAAGATAAACATTTACATAACATCATGTAACCACTTTGCCATTAAACATTTTGAAGGATGCTTTTATTAAGTAAGATAGGTTTATGGAATGGATTGTGTTAGGATGTTTTATATTTAATGTATTTTATGGCACCTCACAAGTTCCAGAGCTCCTTTGCCTTGAACCATATGGAAACATGTTTGAAAAAAGAAAATAAGCCACCTGTTGACACCACTGGGCCAATTTAACCTTTTGAGTTGCTCTTTATGGGTCTGATGCTAAGGCAGCCCCATAAATCACCAGCACCAGAGAGGAGATGCTACTCCATCCACCATGATCATTCAAATTCTCCTTGCTAAACCAAGTAGCTTCCTATCTTTGACAATATACTTAACTACTATCAAACAGCAGGTTGAATGCCAGTCAAGGCATAGATCTGAAATACAAAAACAAACTTATGGCTTGATAAATTATCTTTGGACCTTCTGGAATATGAAATCTGACTTTCACTAGGCACCACGGTACATGCCTGTAATCACAGCGACTCAGGAGGCTGAGGCAGGAGGATCTCAAGTTTGAGACCCTGAGCAATTTAGTAAGACCCTGTCTCAAGACAAAAAATGAAAAAGACCGAATGTGGCTCAGTGGTTAAGCACTTGTTTGTATGTGCAAGGCTCTGGGTTCAATCCTTTAGCACTGAAGAAAAATCTGTTTTTCTGTACAATTGTTTGTTTTCCAGTGTATACAGAATTTATTTATATCCTACTCACAGCCCATGCACGACTTGAGTGTGGTGGATGTGACCATCCCACTTCAGGTAAATCCATGGCAATGAATCTTGAAAGAAAAGTCCTGGGCCGAATGCACACAGGTGCTTCTTAGGGGTCGAGACCCTGGTAGGCAGGACATTAGTGCTGGAAGGCCCTTCTCGGGGAGGCACCAGAGGAAACGAGGCAAGGTGGCCATCTAAACAAGTCCTGATCTAAGTCTTAGCTCTGCCACTGGCCAGCCAGGAGGCCCCTATAAGGGTAGGTAGTAATGACAAAATATTCACCCGTTTCCTGGCACTCGCAAAGCCACTCAGGACCGCCATTATTATTCTTTAGGTCAGTTCATTTGCTACCTGGTCCTGACGTCAGAATCACACCAAGTATACACTCCATTCTTCACTTAATGACTCGAATTTCACCCCCAAAACTCTGCTGCTAAATGTAAAGCCATTAAATGGAAAACTCATTCCGTAAATTTTAATGGGAAAAATTATGTTGCCTTCCATCCCCATGTGCTGTTTTAAGGCTGCTCCACCAGTGGACTCTCCAGGACATGGTTTGGGAATTTATGCTCCTACAAGAATCTGCAGTTAACTTTCAATGCTGGCCTAGGCCTGAGCCCTCCTGGACCCCTTCCTGCTACTTTGAAGAGCCGCAGGCCTCCCCTTTCCCTAAGATCCGGAAATGTGCACAGGTTTAACATGGAAATGGTGCTTTGCAATCACACACATCAGCTTCCAGAGCCCTATTTTGCAGATGGAGAAACTGAGCGGGAGCCTGGCTCAAAGTCACCAAAATAAGCGGTCAACAGCGAGGCTCTGGACTGAATGGCAGGCAGGGCCCTTCTGCGGTTCTGCACTCTGACTCGTACTTGGGAGAAGAGTGGCTCAGCTCTTCCAAAGCCTATCTAAAATCAGATCTGAGGGGCTCAATCAGCCAGCAAGGATCAGGGGCTCCTGGCCAGTGTCTTGATCTCTAAAGCGGTTCCTATAAAGGGCCTCAGAACATTGACTTGGTTTTCCTGAGATTTCCCAGTTAATAAATCCCAGGCACTCTTGGTGTGAACCGGAGATTGCTAGGTGAGGTGTTTGCTGGCGCTGCTGGGCCTCCGCTCACCTCATACATCACACCTGCTACAGCAGAGCGGAACCCCAGGAGCTCCGGAGGGCGTGGAGAGGGAGCTGACTCAGGCAGGCAGGTAGAGGTGGGGTTCCCTCTCCACCTATGTCCCCTCCCCAGTCTGCCAGTCCTCTGCTGGGACTCCAGAGGCAGTGTGCCCTTATAATATGCCCCTTGGAGGGCGTGAGCTCCTGCTCCGGGGTCCTGCAGGTCTTGCACATGTACAGAGGTGAGATGGCACTGTCTCCACAGGGCTTGTGACCTCCCTGGGGAGACCAGACACAGGATTGAAGGATGTACGTGTGTGTGCATGTATTTGTGCACATGTGTGTACAGAAAGCACGCCTGTGAGTCAAGCTGTGAGCTTGGAGGGAGCAGGAGAAGGGGAAAAGGAGGAGGAGCAGGAGGGGCAGAGGGAGGAGGAGGAGGAACAGAAAGAAAGGGAGGCTGGGGCCAGAGGCCTCCCTCTTGGCTCTCTAGCTTGCCCCAGCATTGGGTGCCAGGTCAGTGCTCTTCCTCTAGGCCTGGAAGCACAGGAAGGGTCTCTGAAGGGGCTAGTGGAGAGTGACACACAAGAGAGAGGTGGACCAGTCACAGAGGTGTTGAGGAACAGCTGGCCGAACTTCCATGCAAAGGCTTCAGCCTCCATGCAGCTCCAGCTCATCCCTGCCACATGGAACAAGAGCCCCGTGTTACCAGATTTCCCAAGTTTCCAATGCAGAAGTTGGATTTCTGTTAAAATTTCTAATTATTAAACAAGCCTCAGTGAGGCCAAACAACACACACTGTGGGCCAGGTTCCCCTGCACAGCGTCTGCCCTGGTTTCTGCTCAGTGATGAGCAAGCCTTTGAGGTCAGATGGACACCCGGCATGCTGACTGCTGCCTTCTGCCTGTGGAGTCCTGGACAGGCAATATCGTCTCCCAGCCTCTGTTTTCTTATCTGCAAGATGTGAATAAGAAGAGCTCTCTCACAGGGTTGTGCGGGATCGAAGATAACACTCAAAAGAATCTTCCTATAGGGAACTAGCAGCTGGCATGTAATGTGTTCAGCAAACACCAGGCCCTTCTATCGGCATCTTGCTCTTTTGAAGCAAAGTTTCTTGGAAATGTCCGTTTGGACATCTTTCTTCTTAGAGACTCTCCATTGGTTTAGGATGAAGATGTGAACAGTATATTACTTTACATCTGGGGCTGGCTGCTTCCTGGCCCACTGTGTTTAAGGGCAAAATATCTTCGCCCCGAGGAAAGGCACAAAGCGTCAGCCATGTGCAGGCAGGCCCACGCCACCTCATTGCTCCCTCCAGGAGATAAACTGGGAGAAAGGGAGACTTGCCCAAGGCCACCTTGCAGCTGCAGTGGCAGAGTGCAGAGAACTGAATCTCAGGGATCCCAGCCCTCTGCTGTCTGCTCCCCTTCTCAGCTTGGGACGGTTCTCCAGAACGGGAGAGGGGACTCAGGTGAGGGTCTGTATTCTCTCCTGCGGGTGCAATCAGGCCACATGTGAGAAATCCAAGCCTGTGGATTTGGCAGATGCTCACAGGATGCCTCCCATGCTTTGGAGCCCCTGAGCTCGACAGGAGAGTCGGCAAGCAGAGAACCTGGCCACGGCCACCTCTGCCCCTGGGCTCCCAGTCTTGCCCTCCAGAACTGCCCTTCCTGGCACTTTGGTTAGCTCCATCTCCTCAGCAGGAGTGTGTGCTAGCTCAGAGGGTTGCTTCCAGTGACAGGCCAAGTGACTGAGTCTTAGTGGGAGCTCCGTGAGGGCTTGCTGAGTAGAATCTGTTGGAGGAAAAGTGGCTGACCTTCTGTCCCCCAAGCCATCCAAAACAATTAGAAGATGAGAGCACTGGAGCTGGTAAGACTGTGGTGAATCCGGAGGACTCGATCACAACTGGTGGTATTCTGAATTATGATGATTTTAAGAAATCAGTTGCACAATATACGAAAGATACTGATTCCTTTGACCTAGTAACTCTGCTTCTGGGACATGCGAATGGCCTGTTTTCTGCAGTCATCATCTTCCTTCCGCATGGCTCCACCTATTATTTGAACAACCTCTTCCTCTTTTCTCCCCCCGCCTCTTTCCCAGAGACTTCTTGACACACTTTCACTGTTCTTGTCCAAGCTACTTTTCAAGGCACATTAATTCATGAGCAAGACCGGCACTTTGAAGCCCATTAACATGAGACTCGCATGTGATTGCAGCCCTGACAGTGTTGGAAGCCAGCCAAGCAGCAGGGCTGGCTCCCCCTCCCATTTCTGGGGCTCCTGTCTCCTCCTCTGCCTCTCTTCCTTCTCCCTTCTGAAATCTCCTAGCAGATGAGAACCTTGAGGGTGTCCACTGAGAAAGACCCTACCTTGGGGAACTGGTCCATGGGTCTCTGGGGAAGGAGACGGGCAGGGCAGTCAGGGTAAGTGCCAGGGGTGGGTGTGGGAGGTCAGGATAGCTGGAGGGACTAGAAGTGGCTCCAGAAAGAACAAGGATAGAGTGTGGTTTGAAACAGAGGAGGCTGGTCAGATAAGAACCCCCTGTGAGATTCATGGCATAGCTCCCAAGATTCCTATCTAGCCCAGGATTTACTCATTGAACCTGATGCAGCTTCTGATCAGATTGGTGTCTTTGGGGGAATAGCTTGGAAAAGAACAAATAAATATGCTTCTAAGGCCCAAAGGGGTGATTTTGTAATGCAGGAGTTTATATGGAGGTAATCTCAGGGCCTCTCCGGTTCCAAACCCCATGCTGCAGGGAAGCTTCTGCCTTCTTGGTTTAGACCCTGGTCAGGTGCATTTCCATACTGGGCTTTGGATTTTTATTTTGTTTCTTACGTTTTCACAAAATGCTGTGTATTGACAGCAATTCATCATTCCTTATGTGCATCTCATGTTTGGTTCCAATTGCTTCAGTCTTCTGAACTCTGAAGCCACCACATTGTCCTAGTCTTTCCCAAGTGAAGGACATCTGGGTCACCTACAACCCAAACATCACTGTGATGGACATCCTAGGACATGTACCCTGTGGATCCTTTGTGGAGCTATAAGAGAGCCAACTCTTTGTCCTTCCCCGAGGAATCTGCCCGTCAGCAAGAGGGTGTTAGAGAAGACTTCAGAGATGGTATCATCCAACTGGTTGATTTTTCACAAGACTTCTGACAATCTGCTAGGGGAAGGGACTTCCTCCCAGTCTGCCATGGAGTTGGTAATAGAATCAGGACTACTACTTTGATCTAATTGCTCCCCACCCTATGAAGTTTGAAAAATCACAGTGGCTACATGCAGGGGAAGGGGAGAAGGGGATAAAAAAAAAAGAAAGGGGCACTCAAGTCCAGGGCAGGGCAGGGGCTTGGCTGGACGGCAGGAAGGGGCACAGATGAGCATCATTTAGCGTTTAGACTCATGTATCTTATTAAGGATGTGGCCGATGCTGCCTTTCATTGAAGGTGTGTGTGTGTGTGTGTGTGTGCGCGCGCGCGCACCCTTGACATCTCTGTGTTTCATGCTGGAAAGATAATTTACCAGCTGTGATGTCATCTCCACAGAAAACAAACCAGCTTGGAGCAGGGGCAGAGGGAAGTCACTGAGGAACAGACAAGGGCAGCCAGATGTCCGCTCAGCAGTGAAGGTGGTTTCTGATCCGCGTGTTGCAGCAACTCCTGAAGCCGGCAGTGATCGCACATGAGTGACAACTCACAAGGGTCTCTCCAGGTACTTGTCATGTCACCAGGAGGCTTCCAGTAAAATAATGCAAAGCCAGGGGACACTGGACTTGTCGGTACTTCTTATCTTTTCTCATATTTCATTTCAGGCCAAGGTATAATATTGTATGCTTAAAAAAAAAACCAAGTGAACATACAATTACTATTTTTTTTTGCTAAGATTCTAAAAAATACAGACCAGTACAATGATGATGACCCTTAAAAGTATCTGTTTTTTCTAAACACTAGAAAATGTGAATCCTATCAAATACAAAATGATGTGCTTTTCAGCAAATATGTTATTGTTACATTTCCACTGTCCATCTCTCTCTCTGTCTCTCTCTCTCTGTCTCTCTCTCTCTCTCTGGTACTGGCTATTGAACTCCCTGAGGGACTTAACCACTGAGCCCTTTTTCATTTTCTAGTTGCAGACAGGGTCTCACTAAGTTGTTTAGGACTTCACTAAGTTGCTGAGTCTGGCTTTGAACTTGCGATCCTCCTGCCTCAGCTTCCCGGGTGGCTGGGATTATAGGCATGCACCACTGCGCCCAGTTGTCTGTCTGTGTCTTTAAATGTTCTTTACAAGTGTCATTCTAAAAGACTATAAAATTCCATTGTGAAACTGTACTCTATCTCATTGAACCATTCTCCTGCATTGTTATGTAGTTTTCAAATGTTTACTGTGGTAAATCTGCGACAAGCCTTGTTTTATATACAGAAGTCTCTACCACAAATTTTGACAATTTTCTTAGATCAGATTCTTAGAAGGTGATTCTTTGTCAAAGGAATTTTTGGGACAAGCACCAGATTTTTTTTTTTTTTTTTTTTTTTTTTTTTTTTTTTTTTTTTTTTTTTTTTTTTTTTTTTTTTTTTTTTTTGTGAATGTCCTAAGATTTCTTTTTTAAAATTTTTTTTAAATTAAGAATTTGAGGGCTGGAGTGGTGGCTCAGCGGTTTCAGTGCTTGCCTGGCAAGTACAAGGACCCGGGTTCAAACCCCAGCACCATGTACACAACTAAGTGTTGGAGCAACTAAGGCCATGTGGAAAACTAAATAAAGTTGTTTCTCTCTCTCTCTCTCATTGTCCCTCT
>PVKS010028133.1:0-26775 GCA_004027875.1 Aplodontia rufa | reverse complement strand
CTGTTTATTTTGCTTAGACTATTAAAAAATCCTTATACTGATATTTTAAAATTTATACAAATGCTTCTCACAGTTCTGGAGACAGGAAAGTCCACAATCAAGATGCCAATGAACTCAGTGGTGAGTTCCTTCTCTAATGCCTTGGCTCATGAACAATACTTTTAATACAATTAACACATATTTTTCATCACATGTATTACTGTAAAATGTGGATATTTGTTTAAATAATTGTTATTTTATGCAAATGTTGGTCATATTACATTGTTTCCTTTTGATTTCCAATAAGTTATTTAATTTCTAAATTTATTCTTGAAATGCATACATATATTTCGTTCATGGCTTCTATTTGTAAACCTGACTTTTTCTTTGGGGTATGTTTTTGAAAAAGAGCTAGGGGGTTTTATAACAATTTTCTTCTTTTCATTTTTTGATGAATTAGTAGTTCATGATCCTGGCTAGAGCTCACATCCATATTTTCCATATTCATAATTTTGGACAAGATGCTATTTCTTTTTCTACTAAAAGGATGTAATTCCTAATTGAGGCATTAAGAATAAAGTTCTTTAAGAAAATATAAAACATTATTTATGGACACAATAGCTAAAGATACTGAACAAGTGTAACACAAACCTACTTTTCTTGTGTGTAGTTCTTGAATAAAACCAAATAAAATATGTGTTTCTAATTCTGTGTTTGATGCTGGTGTGGTAATGGATATTCCAGAATCCAACTGTGAATTTCATCTATTGAATCTGAAAAAAAATAAACTTCACTAATGCTAATACAGCCAATCTTCTCCACCCTCTATCTGCTAAATTGGAGAAACAGAAATAAAATGATTATAATTGTGTTTGAAAATGCCGGTCTGATGACTTTTGTTTTTTATCCAATTTTAAAATGATAGTTGTTAGTAATAAGAAGGAAAAGTAATCGACTGATTTTTGCTTTTAAAAAAGATCACTATTTTTCATCTTTCTTAGGTGAAAACCTGATTTCTATAATTTTGTATATAGTGCAATTTAGTTATTCTTCCTGATGAAAGAGATAAGTATTGAATTAGTATATACAGAACAAAGGAACTCTGTGACTCAGGGATTGAAGGAAGAAAAAGTAAAAGAAAGGAAAGAAAGGAGATAGAGAGAAAGAGACAGAGAGTTTGAGTACCAAGTAAGTATCTATCAGTGTTCAATGCTTCAGAAGGTTAAGGAGAATGACAAATTTGAAATGGTCATTGTCTTTGGTCACTGATTTTGCTTATAAGTCTTTTGGAATTTAATGGTAATCACTGATGTACTTCAAATAATTTATTATTTGGGAAGAAGAATCAATGTGAAAAACTATAGCGGTTTGAGTAGAAAGAAATTTGGGGAAAAGTTTTTGAAGTGGACAGTGGAAAATGTTTTTAAAAAATTCACAGTATTTCATCTTCAAATTAATATCAAGTAATAATCACTTACAAATAGCCACCCTATACCTTACTAAAAGCTGTAAAAGATACAAGACAAATAGCAGAGAAGGTCAGGAATTGTTAGGTGTTCAACTACTTCTCTACGTATTTGAAAGTTAATTTGTTCTCTTAAAGAATTTGTTGCAATAAACCCATCCAAAGTTTATGTACCATCATTTGCAATTATAACATAATTAAATGTATAGGCAAAAAACCCCCATGTGCTAGGATATTAGACAAACTTGGAATAAATTATCTCAGAGATCATTCTTATCATTGTGTAACTTTGAAATGCCAATCAAATTTTTCCCTAAATTTAATTCAAACCTTGATCCCTATACTCATTTCTGGGTTTACTCATATTTAGCTTTTATACTATGAAGATTACAGGGAATGATATCTTTCACATCATTCTGAGTCTGTTGATTTTGAAGATCTTATTCCTAGAATCCTTAATTTTTCAGTCTTTCTTTGTGTGTGAGTGAGAGAGAAAAATTGTTGTTCTGAAATGCTTTGAATTTACCAAACTATCAGGAGATGATGAATTAAAGATTTACAAGAGCTTGCTTGCTCCAATTCTACCTTGGAAGAAACCTAACCAGCTGAGCCACATGACTTGCACAGTATCAAATAGCTAACTCAAGTCCTTTGAAATACTTGAAATAGGCTTTGTACAGGAAAGTCAACCTTAATAGCCTAACAAAAGGACAGCTAGGCAATAGGATGTTGAAAGATATTTTTTTCTTGCTTCCACAAACTACAAATTAATTTCCTTATTTTTGGCTGAAATTTTATAGTGAGCTCAGCATTTTGTTTATTAAAAGGTCTGTATATAAAATGACAGGATTGTTATTTTCACCTTTATAGATTTTCCATTGTATTCACAGTTATTCTTAACATCTGCTTAGCATTTAAAGAGAATTAAGTTAGAAAAGAAAGAAAAAAAGAGGGGGTAAAATTGAAAAAGCATACACATTTTATAGAAAAGAATTCTTATAAAGGAAAGCAAATCTGTTGGAATCTGAGTGACTTAGCCAGGAGCATGTGCCACCAAGTTTTATGTTTTTTTTCTTCATTTCTTAGAGAATTATAGTATTAGAAATTTAGAAAGAATTGGCAGTATGATTCACTGTGCATCTCGCAAATTTCTCCCAAGCCAACAACTTAATTGTAAATAATATTTTCAGCCAAAGGACTATAAATATTTTCACTGTTAAATGCATTTTCAGCTGCTGAAAAAACCTTTAACCTGTTGGCTTCATAAGTAGAGAAATTGATCCCTATCCTCATTTCTAGGATTTCAGCTCAACTCTACAAACTTTATACAAGAATGCAAGAATTCTTTGATTTTTTTAAAAGTCCTTTAATGCACAATTACATTACTTTTAGCATATGAACTCTACGAGCGTTGAGGAGAGTGCCCAAAATTGACTTTTAACATACAGCTTAACAATGTCTTCTAAATATAACCAAAAAGAAGCAAATAGTTGTATTTTTTAGAGCTAACAGCAAATTTTTAAATGACAATTCCTTTCAGAATTTTTCAATGCCCTTTCAATGCTTGTATCCATGGGGCTATATAACTTTAAACTCATTCAGGGAGTTTATTTCATGTTGTCAAACCTTAGTTTTTAAGGTTCTAATTCAGTAAATTTATGAGAGCTCAGGAGATTATATTTTTCTCAGGACTCCAGGGTGAGGCTGACTTTGATTGGCCAGCCATAGCAGTGAGAGCAAATCTCCATTCACGTTTTAACTGAAGTGTAATTCCTGACCTTGATCACTTTCTCTTCCCCACACCTCTGCCCCCATGCTACTTGGGTGTGCAAAGCCTGAGGCAGATATTAAAACCTACTCTTCTGCTACATTATAATCTTTGAACAGGGACCTTTTTGAGTTGGAAGTGGAAAGAAAGGCATAAAATTTCATTCTAGCACCTCTGAAATATAGCTCTGTTGTCTTTTAACATTTAGAACTTTCTTTGCCTTATGAGAATGGAGAGAAAAAAAATGGAGCTATCTTGAATTTACACTGCTGCCAATTGGCGGCTATGCCAAAGTGGGGACTGTAACAAAAGCCCTGTGTCATTTTTCTTGCTATTTTTTCCAGATGGAATCTATTATAGCAATTCACTTCTTAAAAAGTCCCTTGGGATGGTGCGGTGGAGTGTAGATGAACTGTGAGTTACAGAATTGAAACAATCCCCATTTCAAGGCTTCTCTTCTGTCTCAAGGGAAATTTGTCAATATTATTGCAAAAGGTAGTAATAGTGCACCATTATCCATTTTGGTAATTTCTTTATTAATATGAGTTTATTTCCTAGACATAAAGAAAGAAAACTTTACGCTTCTCCAAAGTGGTCTAGCATGAGATGCTGGGGCACATTTTGCAGACTTTGATGGTAGGTAGGAAGGCCCTTTGTATCCCCAAAGCTAGCACACTTCTTGGCAATAATGTCAGCCTCATTCGTCATTTGAAACAGTGGAGATAAACAGCTCTTCCTTAGAACTCACATTGCAGGTGCGTGGATAAGCGGTGTGACAAAAGATGACAAAAGCAGGTGGCACTGAGCACCTTCTGAGTTTGTGGTGAAAGCAAACTTCCACTACTTCACCTGCCCAATCATTTAAGGCACTAAGTGACAAAGTTCTCTTTACTATCTAGTAAAACACAAACATGTGTACACACACAAAGCCAAACTAATAAAAAAGAAGGAAAGAAAAGAAAACAAAAGGAAATTGGCTTTTAAAAGATTTTACTGGTTTGTCACATTTTCTCCTTCTTTGGTTGTAGGTTGGCTTTGGGAAAAAGGACATCTATCTTGGTAAAATTGGCTTAAATATCAAAATTTATTAATCTTAACATGGTTCCTGTCAGAAAGAATAAGAACACATTACATAGGATCTCCCAATATAAAACAATTTTGTGTCATTTTCTAGAAATTGTGATATTTAAATCACTATCAATAATGAGTGAACGAACTTATTTTATCACTTCAGATGGAACTCCCCAGTGTGGTTTTCAATATTGCAAGAGGAACCTGATGGATTGTATGTGGAATAAGGTTTCTGGCCTCCACCAAGCCATTTCTGTTCATTGTAATTTCTTAACATTTGTTTTTCCTCATAATTTTTCAATTCCCCTTATCTAGGTAAAGATAAGGAGCAACGTTCAAGAAGAAGGGATACACATGTCTCTATCCTGTCCTGATTCCACTCCTCTTACCCACTCCCAGAATCTGAAGGGTAAATGTGCAGCAGGTGAGGCCACACAAATACTTCTTACTCCAAGAACTTTTCCCCCAGTTCTCTTCCATAACAGGGTTGGCCACACAAAAGACAGTGTTTCCTAGGTTGGAGGAAAGCATCAGAGGCCAACAGCACCAAAGGTAGGCTCAGTTCCCCATGAGCACACACCCAAATCTTAATTCTCTATTCTACATTATCAGAAAAGTAGCAGTGGTGAGTCCTCGGCAAAGGTCTAGCAGGAAAATGTCACTCCCTGCCATCCTACTGATCTGTCAGCTTGTAAGAAGGCAAAGTGGTAAGAAAAAGCTCCTTAGGGAAGAGAAAGAAAGACTGATAGGGAGAGAAAGGGAAAGACAGAGGGACAGAAGAACTGAGGGAAGGAGGGGTGGCAGGGAGGAGAGAGGACGGTAGAGGAGAGGGGAGAAAAATGGTGGGGGGAGGTTGAGGGAGAGTTGGGGGAGGATTCATCAGGAGATTTAAATTCCCACATGAGAAGCTAACAATACCTTAGCACCTTGATCTCTTAAATGTCCATGTATCCAACCAGTGATATATCCTCCACTTCTATGTCCTAAGAGCTGTTCTAGGCCCTGAAGATATAGCATTGAGATTAAAAATAAAACTTTTTGACTTCTTGAAACTTATATTTTATTAGAAATAGAAGTTTGATATTATGAGGGGAGAAACTAGAACAGTGACTTAGAAGCTAGGAAAGGTGGAGAAAGAGGGGGCAGAGGAAGGTTGAATATTGGTTACCAATATATACTTAAATAGCAGGAGTGACTTCTGGAATTCTATGGCACATGTATCAAATTATCACACTGCAACCCACATATAAGTACACTTATGTGTCAAAATACATTTTTAAAAAGAAGAAATAAATGAATATATATAAGTAAAAAATACTTTTTAAGTAGTAGTAAGTGTAGAGTGTTGGGATAGGGTATATGAAAGGATTTCAATAGTTAACAGAATCAGAATAAAATGATATTTTCCAAAACCTGAATGAAGCAATTCACCTAGAATCACTTTGCATTCTGAGATCTAACTAAACTTAAAACTGACTAATTTAAGCACGAAGGGAGATTTATTAGAATTGGTATTGAGTTTGTATGCATAACCAAGGAAGAGAAAAGAAACAAGCAAACATTTCAAAACACATAGGTAAAAATTCAGTTTTAGAAAGAAAACACTCAAGAGACACCTATGGGCTTTTGTCCCCAGAGTTTTTGGACTCTGCTTCAGGATGACCACATTTACCTCTTTGTCACCCATGGAGTTGACATATTCTCAGGGAAGAAAATGTCACTGACTCATCTTAGGTTATAATAAAATCTGCTATTCCCTAGAGAGGCAGAGGAAGGGTGTCCCAGGAAGAGGAAGACTCTCAGGGGTGAGGTCCCTGGGAAAGAGAATAGAGTAAGGATCAGTCCACTGAAATAAGGAAGCAGAGGAATCAATCCAGTCTCTATTGTTGAGTTACTGTTTCTTGTTCAAACAATGGAGAGAAGCCAAGGGGGGGTTGTTTTCTGCCTGGGGTGTCCTTGCTGGTGTCTCTTGGCTGCCTTCAAGTGGAATAAGGTTCCTGGAGGTTGGGTGCACAGGTTGGAAGATGTAGACCATAAGGAGATGGTAAAACAGTAGAATAACCAGAAGGTGACAGGACAACTTTGGTTCACGTGCAGGATGGCTGATCCCCTATGTCACTGTTTCCCACTTCTCAATGGAAACTGCTAGAAAGAATACTGAGATGTACAGTCTAGACAGCTGGGATTCCTAGTGTCGATCTCTGAGGGGTCACATAAATTAAAAAACCAATGGGCAATAGGGCCATCTTGCTTAGTCCTTTGTTTTTAACGAATAAGAAAAGCAAGAGAGAATTGGTAATCACTCAGCTATACACTTAATGGGAAAACTATGACTTTGATCCAGACCTCTTTGTTCCCTACTAGGTCCTCTTTCCACTGTATGAAACCACGTATTTGACCCTAATTTATTTTCTTTCTTGGTTTCACAAAAAGTGAGTTTTACTGTTTGTAAAATAGTTTGTAGTATTTTGGATGAGATTGATGTGTATTTAAATCTGAGCTGCAAAACATACTATCCTTGTGAAATTTGACTGGTTTATTGAATTTGTCCTTGATCAAAATCCTGATTTGTAAAATGAGGATGGGATTTAACTCCTAGAACTTATTTGATTATGGCACAAGATTATTTGAGGGTTTAGAGTGCACAGGCTAATGATTTTAAAAGTAGCTTGTTTAGGTTGCTTAGTATAAACTGATTTACATATTATGTTATGTGGTTCTTGGAAGAGAAAGAGGAGAAAGGAGGAGGAAAGGATGGGGAAGAAGATTGAGGAGAAAATAGGTAATAAGACAGAATATGTCACAGATCAAGTGAATTTAGGATGAATAATCAGAACTTCCAGCTCTCTCCTCATTCTAAAGATGAGATGAAAAAGGTGCAAGTGGATTCTTCTACCTTAAGTTAAACATTTTCATCCTCTCCTGGAGAGAGAGGAGGTCCTCATGGTATCTGAATTTGCCTATCGGCTCAGCAAGGGCTGAATGAGTTTTCTCGGAAACAAAGAGAGCATTTAACTTTTACAGAAGAAGGATTATTTGGTAGACTGCTGCCTGACACTTCATCTCATAAGAAAGAATTAGATACACTTTAGGGGGAAAAAAACGTACAAAAATGAAAGACCGGTGCTAAGTGTAGTGATATCTATCATGGTTACAAATAACACTGAATATATCTCCAATAGCTTTTTCAAAACCTAAATGAAATCTAATTCCACATAATTCTTATGTCTGGGGAAAGATAAAAAGAGCCTAGAGATAAGCCAAACTCACAATTTTTGTTTGAAATTGAGAATATTTAAAAATATATCTGTTACATAAAAGTAAGCTAAAATTGCTCTAGACATACCAACATTCATTAAGCTTATTTTCAGGCAGTCCTTTCCATGTCTTTTTTTTTTTTTTAGCTTAACAACTCAAATAATGAAATGAAATAAATAAAACACACAGTAAAAGAGCTTTTGATTGTTGCTTTGGTTTGTTTGGGGAGGGAAAGTATAACCCCAGAAATAGTTAAGAGAACATTAGGAATAGTTCAGAAAAGTCACAGCAAGAGCTGAGACATTAATAAAAAATTCCTGGAATGGCCTTGAGGCCGAGGTGATTTTAAAAGAGTGTAATCTCTAATAAACCCTCCAACAAGGGCCTTTTAAAATTTATATCTGGAAAATAATATAAATGTGTATAGCAGCTGCTGCGAGAGTGGTGATTTATTTACATGCATGTAGTCTTCCCTGCTACAATCATAGATGCATGTTTACTGGGCAATAGTCCTTACTCAAATGCTCTAAATTGGGATATCTAAGCCACGAGCCAAAAGTATAACAAGGCAATCTGATATACTGTTGTTTTCACTTTTAAAATACCCTTTTTCAAGTAAGTAAACAAGTCTTAGTCAAGAATTTGGACAACGTCTTAACATTTTCAAGGTTGAGACATTATGAACACCTCTTAATACATCCAAATGGCCATGAAGTCATAGCTCTTGTGGTTGCCAACACGGGCAAATAAAGATCATTGTTTTCTCAGAACAATACAAGATGAATAATAAACCTAGAATTAAGAAGATTGTACTCAGGACTCCAAGCCATTAAAAAATTGAGAAAAAAAACAACACCCCCCCAAGGGGGGGAAATGCCAAGAAAGAGAAATGAGAAGAGAGAAGATGGATTTTTTTTCTTTTGGCCAGTGAGTTGACAAATCTAACAAATAACTGCAAAATCTTGGAAAGCTTCAGTCTAACTAATGAGAAAGAAGAGAATTCATGTTCCTATCAACAAAATACTCAGGTCCCACAGGAATGGGTCAGACTTACAGTCTATATTTGTCTGGGGGAATAGAATTACTCAAAAGAATTAACAATGGCCAAGTATAATTAGCAAAAATAAATGATGTCTCTAATCCTCCCCATCATCTTTGCACAGTAACACTTAAGAGCAAACTGATGTAGACCAGGATTCTACATGTTTCCAATGCGCAATGGAATCCTGGACAACGTCTGAGCTGGATCATTTCAAGTCAGGGGTCTATTACCAAGAAGAAAATTTTCAGTCATGACAGGTATTGTGTCATGGAACAAAGCAATGTGCCCACGGTTCTGCTAAGGGACAAATTTGACTGGTTATTAAAATTAAATAAGGACAGCATTGCAAGTGCTTAAGAAAATGGGTTTGTACTTCATCTTTTCAGAAAACCCTAAGTTTCCTCTGAGGTGCTGGAGGCTACGACTTTAAGAAAGTGCAATTCAACGCATAATAAGGAGTAAGGGAGAGAACAGACAGACAAGTCAGGAAACTTTGGGCTAGCTCAGGTCAGATTAACTGAAGCTTCACAGGGAGCAGTGGAGATGAGCAGTGGGGGACTCTGGGATGTATTTTGGAGACTCTTCATTAGGAATTGCTAATGAACGGTACTTGAGATCTGAGAGAAAGAGAAGAATCAAGGATCCTCAGTAAACTTTCTCTTGAGAAAGGAAGAGGAAAGGATGGGGAAGAAGATTGAGGAGAAGATAGATAATAAGACAGAATATGTCATGAATTTTATTTTAGTTACCTCTCTACAAATTATCTCACTTCTTTGTTCTTAAATTTCCTCATTTGTAACCTGATTATAACTACATATTGAATGTTATGTTAATGTTGTGTTAAATAGTGAAATATATATTTAGATTAGGTATTATTCTCTTTTGATACATAATGCATGTTTTCAGTTCCCCCGACCAATAGAATGGTGCTCTTGGGTTCAGCATGAAACTCAAGGAACAGAATATTACCAATAGATCCCCTTCCTTTTGTTCTCTCTTTCTTTTGTTCCCTCTTCCTTTTGTTAACTCTAGGTGAAAGTACTCATGTTTTTACTGTTTAGCTACTAACATGATTCCTAGGGTCTCACATGGAGAGGTAGAAAGGAGCAGAGCTCCTTTCCTGGTATTTGCTTCCAATCTTATCAGTGATTTTTTGATCTGGTTGGGTTTGGGAGCTACTGATGCTGAGGACCCTGTTCAGCATTGTGTCCACAAAAGTTGTGTCCTTTCTCTTTGCACTTTCTTGGGGTGACTGTCCAAGAGTGGGATGTAGACCTTCCTCACTGTGCCTACCTGTGGACATATCACCAGCTGGGGGCTTTTGTCCCCTCCATTCTTTAAATTAAAATTATGAGCCAAGGTTTGGGCAGAGCTAGATCATAGCTAGTGATAGACACAATTCCTCTCACCTGGGCTGAGAGTGTAACTTAGTGGCAGATCACCTGCTCAGTGTGTGGTTACTCTAAGTTTGGTTCCCTGCTATCCAAATAAATAAATAAAAACAGCAGCAACAACAAAAACAGTGTAGGAAAATAAAGCTAAGTTAAAAATATTTATTCTTCAAACTTGATAGGGTAATGGAGTCCCATTACCTTATCAAAACATTTTAGGAAATAAATACAACATTTTAAACATTTAAAAAAATAAATACAACAAAGCAAAAAGAGAAAAGAAGGAGTAAGGAAATACAGAATAAAATAAAATAGAAAGGTAAAAAATGCTGGAGAAAAATTTAAAAAAAATGAACGAAAGGGAAAAATAAAAAACTTTAAAGGGGAGAAATGGAAAAGATAAAAAGAAAAAAATAGAGGGCTGCCTGGAAGCTGTTTTTCCCCAGTTATTTCCTCTATGGTGCACCCTGGATTCCCGCCAGGGGACTGGCAGGAGTGAATTGTGGCTGAAGCTCTTTGGAGCTCCTCTCAGCAGCTTTTCATGTTGGAAACAGCTTGAGAAGAAAGTGGAATTTTGAACTCACCAGGCCTTTGGACCCTGCACTCTACAGGTTGCTACTAAAACCTTACAAGGTGGAGAGATGGTGAAGGATTAGT
Organism: Aplodontia rufa; assembly: GCA_004027875.1. Classification (NCBI taxonomy): domain Eukaryota; kingdom Metazoa; phylum Chordata; class Mammalia; order Rodentia; family Aplodontiidae; genus Aplodontia; species Aplodontia rufa. Next base: position 16,144 of record PVKS010028133.1, on the reverse strand, counting down.
AAGCTCATGGGGCTGGATACTGCAAGGGCAGGATAAATGGTGGATCATGTCCTGGGGACCACAGGGGTGGGGAGGTGCCATAAGACCCCAAAGATCTGTGCTGGGAGTGGGAGTAGCAGGTTCCATGCAACACACTACTCATCATCCTGGAGCCCCAAATTCAATGGAATAAAATCACACACAACTGTTCTCTAACCTGAGATCTATTAGCAGATCTACTAAACCACCGATTGTGAAGGGAACAGGAGACCTTCTGTCTGTCTCTGTATCAAGCTACAGCATCCACCTATATATTTGCAGTGGACTTGTGACAGAGTCACTCCACTGGGCCCTCTTTTTTGAGAATGGCCACCTGCTAAGCATTGTAGAGGAGGTCTTTGAATCTGGTCAATAGAAAAATGCAGAGAATTCTGATCCCTTGATCAGCAAGCTCATACAATAGGATCTCTCAAGACGAACTTCTTCAATGGCAGCATAGCTATGGAGATGCTGAATTTCTCATCTGTTCAAACTATGTGTTTGCACGCTGTGCTTTTGGAGATGGTCTCGACTTCTTTCACCTATACCCTCACCAAGGGAATTCTTCCATTTTCTCTAATACTTCTGGGTTTCCACTGCCACTAACTCTTCTATAAAACTCCAGAGTTTTCATATGACCCCATCTCAACATGCAGTTACATACCTCATTGTTTTTTTTTGTTTTGTTTTGTTTTGTTTTTTTTTTTTTATCCGGTGAAGAACTAGGTGAATGACTGAATGATGGGTGCCTCTTATTGACCTTCTTGAATTCTTAAAGCCATGCCTCTCTCCTTTATTCTTGGTCTTTAATTTTCATTTATTGAAGCATGTTTATTTTTCTTAGTCCACTCTTCAAATATTTAATGTTGATTAATTAGTGCAGTCTTTTGATGCTTCTTTCTTACAATTTAAACACATAAATTAGCATGAAAAATGTAAAATTTAAAAAAGGGAAGAAGGGAAAGATAGGATTAAAAAAAGTGTATTTTGCACCTATATGGTACTAAACAGTTGCCATGCAATCAATAAAAACTGGAAAAGTGGAAAAAAAAATCAAAGGGAGATCAGTAGAGCAAAGGGACCAGCAGGTGAGAACAGATGAGGGAGGGGGAAATTCTTGGAAAAGATACAGGCCAAATAATATTGTTATATTGTGTACTTGTATAGATATGTAAGAACAAATCCTTTCATTATGTACAACTATAATGCACCAATAAAAATGTGGAAAAATATGTTGATTCATTTTTCTGATGTTAAGAGTATGAAGCATTCACATCTGTGATTTTTCCTAATTTTTATACATTTGTTTACACATTACAAATAATATCTCCATTCTATCTTTTAAAATATGTACAAATGAGACAAAATCATATTTGGATACTTAAAATTTTTATTTTCATTTACATATCATTTGTCATTTAATTTGTGTAATTCTCTACTACTTAAAACAGTCCTTATAACACAATTTTTTTCCTTCCTTAAGGTAACTTCTTAGGATGACTTCTATTTGAAATAGTTTTTTTAATGATAGGTTTTCATACATAAATGTTATCAGTTGCTTAAGTACTTCAAAGACATTATCCTATTACCTTTGGGCTTCCATTATATTTTGTAGAGAAATCTGCAGTCTTTCTGGTATTTCTTTAGAACTAATTCCTTCTTGGATTAATGAATGTGTGTTTTACCAACTTTGAAAAACTAATTTTCCAAGTATTATACCTTTAGATATCTTCTGTTTTTTCTCAATTCTTTCTTTATAGCTTTATACAGAGACCTACATTAAAAACATTTATTCTAGCTTTTTATGACTTACTTTCACTTTGTTTTCTATCTCCTTATATCCACAAGAAGCTAGAATAAATGCATAATTTTTCCACATACCTATCTTTCAGATCATTAATTTTTTTCACAGTACTTAATCTACCCTTTACCTATTCATGGATTCTTTTACTGTGTATATTTTTCATTGCCAGATTTCTGTTTTTATTTCACCAATTTTATATTGTGTTTTTTTTAAATTCATGAGATTAGCCTCTTCCATTGACCAAATCTGCTAATCATTTTACTTCCCTAAGAATGTCAGTTTGTTAGTTATAAAAGCTTCCTTAGCACCTAAGCAATTCCCAATACATAAATATTTGTTCATTGAATTAATGGAGAAGGTACAGATGGAGATATAATGTGGAAACTTTTTAATGAATTTATAGAGAATTTTTTATAATAAAGAATTTTATTTTTATGGTAAAACATATTCACTCCATCTGAGAAGGTTCAGAGGAGGTCCTCTGATGGAGGGACAGAGTAGCTTAAGATGAAATCTGAAAGATATGTATGTGTCCAAGGGGAAGGGGCAGAAAGGCATTACAGGAAGAATGCAAAGAGATTTCATAGGTATCAGAGCAAAACTTGCTGCAAACTAGTAAGCATGGTGGAAACAGTTGAAGCATTTTAATATGCTACATCACGGTGCCTGGCAAGACCTAATAAGAGATGAGGTGACGGGGTAACCAAGGATCATATCTCAAAGGGCCTTTGATGTCTGAGGCGCTTTGTGTGCTCCTCTGAGGATCCTGGGTCACATCAGAAAGCAGTGGTGCACATTGGATTTCAATTTCTTTTATCTGGAAGCAAAATCTATTGAATGCACAAGTAAGTAAATAAATATAATTTGCAAAAAATTATTTAAAACACATTAGTATTTATTTTCTATATTTATGACATTCTAATTTACATTTTATCCCATTGTTATTTGATATACATTTTTAGTTGTGGTTGTAAAGTTGGAGTTCCCTTCAAATAACATGAGCATTTTCTTTCACTTGAGAGGAAATGTTAAGTAAGTATTTGTGATGGTTGCAAAATCCTACCAAAGAAAAATCTAAGGCTGTCATTATGGTAAAATTATAGTTATAGGAAAACTGAAACCCAAAAGATCACAAGGAAAAAAATTCTTGTTCTTTGTAAACCTGATCTTTTAAACTCTCCAGTATTTCTGAAAACATAGCTATTACCAGTAAGAGAACTCTCAACTAAGAAATTAACATTCTCCTCACTCATTCAGTGGTCTATTATTCATCTGTCTTCTTTATTCTTATTAGAGCATGATACTTCCTCACAAACCTCAAAGCTTGAGTACATTACAGTTGCCCTTCACCATACGGGCATCTCCTCACCCTAATTTTCAAATGGGGATGTTAAGAACAAAGAGACTTTTCCAGTTCCCTGTCAAATCAGAGACTACAGTTAAATCTTCAAAGAATCAGTCCTCATAAAGAAAAGGGTCTCTGTACTTGACAGCTTTAATCTATTCATGGAAGAGTTTATTCAGAAAGAGAAAAAAAACCAAAATCATTGTCAGTGAAACAGCTGAGAGAACTTCCTGTTTTAAGCTCACTGTGTTGCTGTATTGTTGACCTTCTCCCCTCCTCATACTTTCTGAAAAATTAATCAAAGTGAATTCTAAGCAATATGTCCGGACAGAGTACACATTGAAGAGAATTCTGGAGGAAAACAGAACAAGAAGGGTCATCAAGCCATTATCAAGCAACTTTGGTGGCAGGAGTGAGGAGTCTCATGCTATCTCTGTGAAACCTATTTTTTCCTTTCTTTTTGTTTTTGCTTTTGCAGCACTGGGGATTGAACCCAGGGGATCTCTACCACTGAGCTATAATGTCAGCCCTTTATTTACTTTGTCTTTTGAGACAAGGTCTCACTAAGTTGCCCAGGCTCACCTCCAGTTTCAGATCCTCCTGCCTCAGCCTCTCAAGTTGTTGGGATTATAGGAATGTGATACCATGCTCAGCTGAAGCTATTATTATTATTATTATTTGCTTACTAATGAAGAAATCATGGGTAGGCAAGCACAAATTTATTTCAACATGGAAAAATAATATTTATTCTCATTTGTATATGTTGTGAAAATAAGTTTCTTTCTGTTGTGCTTACCTAGAGAAAAGGACTTTTCTGCTTGTTAACTGGGATTTCACTTGTCTGATTACAATGTCACACTAAGTATTTTGAAAAATGTGGGACAGGCAACATCAGTATACGCATCACCCAGGGATACTCTTTAAAATGTGGGATCTTATGATATATAATTTATTGGATCTGTATAACTAGGGCAATTTGGTAATCTACATTTAGAAAACTATCACAACTTGCTGGTTAAATTTTGAAAACACACATGTAACTCAGGTGGAGATTGGGAGATGAGGGAAGAAGAGACAAGTTGCTCTCCAGACTTTCTTCCTTCAACATCTCTGTAGGACTGGTCAAGAGGAGAAAAGATCAAGCAGGTGTTTATATTCTCCAGCACTACCCCGAGAACAAAGATTCAGGCTCTGGAAAAAGGAGGGGTCTAATCCACCCAATGTGCCCCATACTTCCACAAGGAAGGGTTGCTTTGCCTTGGTCCTTAGCAATCAACCTTGGCTCCAAAGGGAATTGCTGTTTTAAATTATAGTTTGGATTTTTCAACTTAATAATAACTCAGGACTTTTAATGGAGGTATATGGAAGGTTTTGAAAGTTGTAGACAGAGTGCCAGCCAAGATGTTTGTCCTAAGCAGTGTAGAGACAAGGCTCATTGATGTCCATCGCATTCTTGCTGGACAGTCTATGCCACATTCTCTAATACCTACTGGTGGAGAAATAGTTTTCCAGGGATTGTTGGTGAATTTCACAAATAATGGAATGGAATTTTATTTTTGTTTTTTTTTTTCTATAATACTGTTTTGTGGAGAGAAAATAAATTTTAAGTTCATACCAAGAAATAACTTGAGCATTGTCACAACTCAGTGAATTCATTTTGAAAAAAAAGCATGAGAATAAAAAATATGTCATTTTCCTAATGTAATATACATCTTGTAATCTGACAGGCCACTCAAGTCTCAATTGATGGTGGTCATTTGGTGACTGGATGTTTTATTATAAAGCAATTCACTAAAAATGTTCTGCTAAAAGCATATTAAACTTTAGAGAAATTTTTCCTTTGTTTTGATGCATATCTGGCCATATGTGCACTGGTATGGGATGAGTGTATTTTGATTGCATGACACTTGGCAACAGGTTTAATTGTTAGCTAGATAAAATACATATATTTTAATAAGTTATATGATCTACTATTTTCCCTTGTATAGAATCATGGGCCAAAAATATGGAAAATGAAAGCTATTATTACTGAAATTTAAGCTCAGGACCTATATTCCAAATACATTGGTATCTGCATACAATGATTTTTAGACTCATTTCGAGGAAGTATTTTATTCATTCAACATTTCCAATCTTGGGAGCTATGTATCATTTTCTTTTTAAAACTAAACAATGACTAATCAATCACTGAGTTTTCATTATTACCACATCATTACATATGAATTGGTAAAAAATAAGAGGAATGGGAATAAAGGCAAATATCCAAGCATGTTGTGGTATATAACTAGCTGTTATCAGATGTGTTTAATAACCTCTGGTAAATGGATGCTAGAGGCAGACTATTTATTTAATTGGAAATCCTATGTTCATATCAGTAAAATATTGCAGTTTAAAGATGCTTTTTGAATTTTAATGTATTTTTTATACATTTTATCTACAAGAGACAAGAATTTCATAAAAAATCAAACAATGATGCCATTTGCTATGTTTTATTTTGCTATTAGCTTGTTATACATAACATGCAAATAATCAAAAAGAAACATGCATGACTTAGAATGAAAAACAATTCTAGAAAAGAAAAGCTTTATTGGGTAAATATGTAAATTCTTAACACTAAACATACTTCTAGGTGTATGTGGCTTCGTCCATTCTGTTTAGTATTTTGTAACATTATTGGTCTCGAAGTATGCCACCTATTTTTCAACCAAACAAATTTGAACATAACAAGATAATTTGGGTTAAGACAGTAAACACCCATACACATTTACCCCTTGCTAATAGGTATATTAAATTGGAATTTAAGGATGATAAAACTTGGTTGACCTCCATGCAACCAGTAAAATGTTTTGTTTTTATTTTTGCATATCATTTGACAGTAATGGTATAGAAAATACTAAATTTACAAATAAAACACTGAGTTTGATGTCTATTTTTGTGTGAATGTGTCCTCATGATGAAATAGACCTGCTTTTCATCTTCTCTTTTTTTTAAAAGTGGTAAATGTTTACAAAACATTTTCCCTTAGAACTTAAAATTCATGGAAGTAATAAAGAACAACAAAAAATGGATATTCTGAAAATTTTACACACACAAGGGAAAAACCTAACCATAAATGGTACTGCTCCAGGAAATACCTCCTGTAATTGCAATTATCAGGTATTAATTGAGGGTGATTTCATTTGCTACACGGAGACATTCGTACATATCAGGTGGCAGATTAGTCTGGGTGAGGCGATTGCCATCCAAACGCAGATGCTTGATCTTGGAGTAGGACAGTGGTCCCAGGATCTTACAGAAGCTCTTCACTTCAAACTCTGCAAATTAAAGAATAGAAACTTTTGATCAATTGTTTTAATGTACTGGCTTAAAAACATCATTTAAAAATTCTTCAACTCTGTATTATCGAATAGGACTTTAAAAAAGTCACTTACACTATGGATTTTTGAATTTGATGCCATTAAAATATATTTTAGGCTACTATAATGGCACAGCAATATTTAGTAAGCAGTAAGTAGGATAGATATGTATATATCCAAGATAATTTTTCCAAGAGCAGAATTTGTTTAATGAATAAGTTTTAGAAGGTAAATAACAAATGTGTCTTATTTATCAAAGAACTCTTGAAATATTTAGTCTGACATGAACAAATGTAAACTAATGTTGTTGTATGAACAGCCTCACTAATACATTATCTGTGGTTTTTGCATCTGAAAATAAAAGAGATTAATCTAGATGTTCTCTAAAAATGTTCTAGCAACCACCCATCGTGACAATGAATCAAAACTCCCAGGAAAAAAATCAAATCAAGGAATGTCTACCATTGGAGCCAATGTTCTTCTGTGGTTGAAAATGGCCCCAAATTGAAAAAAAAAAACTAGTTTAGTTTTTAATAGAAACTAAGGCTACAATGAGATTGCATAATTATGTGTACACATAGAAACTGTGTGCCCAACTATACTTCAGCTTAACCTTAAGTGGTCTTCTATGTTGTTATTTTCTTTCACTCTCAAGCTCTAGTTTAAACAATGGATTCAATGGAAATCCAAACTGGCTGTAATTCTTTCCTCCAAGATGCTCTCTTAAATACTTCCTCAGTCCAATTCCAGAATGTTCTATGGTACTTACTTCTGAGAAAGAATGGAGCAAAAAAAGAAGATGGGCATAGGCTGCTACCTCTGCCACTGATCAGTTGGGTGACCTGGAACACTTGGCTATTCTTCCTGAACGTAGTTTTATCCAACTCAGTGTGTTGAATGAAGACTTAATTATGGTAGACAAACACTTCATATAATTCTTGTACACAGGGCTCTTTTTTAACTTTTTCTCTCTTTTCCCATTTCCATCACATTAGGAATTGGGATTATTTACTCTAATGAATAAAGAATGATTAGGCTAACACTTAGAGTTGCAGGATTAAAGTATGAAAAATTATTTTGGGCTAAAGGGTTGACCCTCTGTATCTGTGTTTACCTATTTGCAGATTCAACAAATCACAGATTAAAAAATATTAGAAAAAATGCCTCAAAACTTTTAAACTTTTAATTTTTCATTATTTTCTAAAAATATAGTGTAACAAATACTGGATAGCATTTACATTATTTTAGTAAATAACTTAGAGATCATCTAAAGTAAGGAGAGGGTAGGCAGATGCAACTGTTGTGCCATTTTACACAAGGAAATTGAGCATATGTGAATACACATATGTGTTTCCATTGAAGTTTCTAGAACCAATCCCCTGTTGGGAGATATATTCCCTTATATTAAAAATTGCACATAAGAGTAGACATTAAACATTAGGGACACTATTTATAGCAAGAGAACATGAACAAAATAGCTTAAATTGAAGGGATGTATGCTAAGACAAACTGCAAAAATACCTGACTAAATGTCAAGGAGAAAGAAGGAAGAAATGTAGCCATTATGTTACTTTTTAAATGGCCACTGTACGCTGGCACTGTGGTTTCTACCACACTGTGGCACAGAGTAACCATTGGCCTTTCTCCCACAGACCACCTTCCCTATCTCCCATACCATCTCTCCCATCCTTCACTCATAGAATGGACACCCAACAAATGTGTCTGCATATGTATCCTTCCTTTTTCTCATTTCAGAGAAGGAAGTAGTCTTGTTTCTGTGACTAATTTCCATCCACCAATCTGATGGATTTCTTCAGTCATTCAGATCTCTTTGTTATTTTGATCTGAGAGTATCCATCCTTCCTCCAAACCACAAATGTTTAAAATATGGAATCATGTATTGCTACATAAGGAATTTCCCACTTGAAACAGCTGTAGAATCTAAACTATTTTAGCTTGACTGTGTATCGTATGATGTCAAATAGTACTGACCCTTATTCAGGCTTCTTTCAAGGTACAAAAAAGAGCAGGGTGTTTGGGTTGACACTCATAGTCTCCATGAGAACACCCTGGCCCTACTAGAAGTTACAGGAACTTGATGAAGAATTATTATTTATTTATAAGATATACTGTAATTTTTAATAGCAATATCTTTATCCAATGTGACTAGGGAACCAACTTTTATCAAATAAAAGTGCTCAATTTCAATATAGTAATGTTTTATGTGTAAATCAGTGTTCTCCACCTGATTTTTCATTACAAAACCTGATTGGTTAATGATGACTTTTTTTCTGTTAAACTCTGTTGAAGAGTAGGGCAGAAATGGTGAATTTTAATTTCCCACATAAATCTGTATTATTTTAATTGAAAATGTCCCAGAAGACACAGTGGATCAGTTTAATCTCCATAAATGTAAAAGATAAATGAAAAATAAACTATGACAGCAAAAGAGAAGAAATCCAAAGATGGGAAGAGTTGTGTAGAAGTCTACTATTTTTTTAAAGATAAAGAAATTCTAAACATTTATTATATTCTTTCCATTCCTAATCTTCTTCATGGTCCATTAGAACACTTTGAAGTCCACAAAAAACATAACTGGGATGAGAGAGGTAGATGACAACCATGTTAGCAGAATAACATGATGTGTTAACAGAGTCCCAAGTAGAGGTGTCAGCAAAGACCATATGACCTGCTATGCAGGTGACAGGGAGGGAGAGTTGAAAGTCCACACCAGCTGTACCTCTACTGGACTTGCTTGTTTCTCCCTGAGCTGGATCTTGCCAGGAAATAATTGTAGGATACAAATCTAAGACATGTAGGAATTAAATAATAGCAGAATAAAATTGAGAGATAACATAGCAAGATTAATAAACACAGAATACTAAATTTGATGAAATTTCATACTAAATTCTATAAACTGTTCTTTTGTGTACTCCAAAGAATGGATAGAAATAATTAGATATTCAACTGAGCTAGAGATCTTCTATTTTTGAATTAGAGGGATATTTTGTTGACATTGTAATACATTAATATTAAATGGAGTCAGATGCAATATTTTTGTTACACAGCTTAAACTTTGAAAATCTTGAGACTACACCAAACATCGGCACAACTGTCTACTTACTTTCAAGTTCATTGACCTCCAGGTAATAGTTTTCAAGGTTTTCATTAACGGTTGGAATGCTTTTAAGCTTATTATAAGAGAGATCCAGCTCAAGCAAGGATGATATATTGAACGAATTTCCAGGTATTCCACTATCAGCCAGTTCATTGTGAGATAAACGGAGATACTGCAGTCCACTAAAACGCTTGAAATACTCATCAGGGATGTTGCTGATCTTATTGTTGTCTAGATAGAGTGTTAGAAGAGATACTGGAAGACCAGAAGGCAGTTTGGTCATCTGATTGGAGCTCAAGTCTAGGTATTCAAGTGACTTGAGACCTTTGAAGGCAGCTGAGATGGCATCCTCTTTGAGCTGATTATGTTGGAGTTGGATAAAGGTCAAGTTTACCAGTCCCTCAAAGGAGCCAAGTTTAGTGATCTTGTTATGAGTAAGCTGCAGATCCTCAAGAGATTTGGGGAGTGGGCCCACAGACTCTGTTAGATTGTTGTAGTTGATATGTAACTTCTTCAGTTGTTTCAGCTTGGAGAAAACTCTTCCTTTTATCTTGGAGTTTTCCAAAAGGTTGTGATCTAGAATGAGCCACTGCAGATCAGTTACGTTCTCAAACGCCTTTTCATCAATATGGTCAATCTGGTTATTCCTGAGGTAAAGGTACTTGATTCCAGCGGGCACCATGGGCACACTTTTCAGTTTCAGCTCATCGCAGTACATGGCGGTTGGGTAGCTCTCAGGGCAGTTACACTCTGGTGCACAATTTGGTGAAGATTGCCCATAAATGGCAAGAGGGGAATCATAATCATAGTAATAGCCACTGACACCACTAATTACTGCCAAGAAGAGAGCAAATGCACCTAAATTCATTTTCAGCAAATGCCTTGTATCCTAAGTAAAGTGGAAACATAAATTGTTATACAATAGCATGCTTTCAAGAAAAGGAAATTAAATTTGCAATGTTAAGCTCATTTTCGAATGTGCATTTTGCAGTATGAGAGTTTTTTTTAGTGCATTTAAAACTGATGTCTTTTAAATTTTTATGTAAGTATAAGAAATAGGGTGTATGGTTACTACTTTGGGGCAGAGAACAGGTTTCAGGTTAGATGGCATGCACAAGCGCCCCCTTCTGGTTAGCCCAGACAAAACTGCTCTAGTCAATCTCTAGGTCTTCCCTTAATTAAATTCCTTTCTGCAAGAGGTTGCTGGGTGATGCTCATTGACCACAATGTTAGAACACTGCTTCAGAACATCTCTCAAAACCAAAAGAAATGAAAATTAGAAGACAATTGTAAACTGTACACTGTACCCTATCATTAAACATCATTAAAATGTCTCATTAAGAAGATCCTTACTGGGAACATAGACAATCTGTGGTTTCCCCTGGAGACAGCTATTCTTATAACATATGGGGTGCAAGGGGATGGAGGCACATTCATTTAAAAATGTAAGGTTACTGTTGTTGGTTCTGAAAAAGGGGATTAGAATATTTGGTGTGTATGTGTATTTACATTATTTCAAGTTTTGTTGAATATTCAAAATTTTCAAACACATTACAAAACTTTATTCCAAACTAATATTTCAGAAATTAATTTTAGTTAAATGAAATTTTACTAGAGAAATATAAAGCATTCTAAGAATTCTGACATCTAGAAAGACATTCAACTCAGAGAAGAAAATAATTTTTTCCAACTTTTGAATTCAATTCTTTTTCTCAGTAACTCAAAAGTTCTCTACCTTATCCATGTGAAAATTTAAGATGGCATGATTTGCTTATCTGGTTTGTGGTGTCCTCACAGAATGGAAGTGGGAAAGAGGTGAGAATCATGGAAAGTTTTTTTTTTTTTTTTTTTTTTTTAAGTACTGGCATCAGAAACCATGTTAGGAAAGGATTAAATTGGAAATAAAAATTTAAAAGGATTTGTAACTGTTATCTTCTCATATGAATATATTTCTAGGATGAGATTAAATAAAGCAGAAGTCAACTGCTTAAGTATATGTTTAAATATTTAGGTAAATAAAACTAAAATATAAGAGTTGGACTTCTATAGGCTAAGGGAAACTGTTAGCCCTGGGAGAGAAGTCATTAGTGTGAACAGGATCCACAGAGTTCTAACAATGTAGACTATCATATTTTCCTATGAAAGGTATGATACAAGCTTTTTGATCAAGGGAATTTGTAATAAGTAGAATTCGGTAGACTGGGTAATTTTTTTCACATATTTTCTTTAACTTGGAATCATAAGGAACTTTATTTTAGCCAATAAAGCATCCAAAACAAAAGTTATTAGAAGCACTTGGATCACGAATATAAGTTGCAGTCAGATTCTTAGTAATTATTTCCTAAGGCTATGATGGAGGCATTTAATTTAGTGGACAGGACTTGGCCATGATGATCACAGCACTAAAAGAACATGCTGATGTGTTCCTGGGATTCTTTGTAAGTTACAGGAAGTTAATGCTGTAAAGATGTGACACATTTCATTAATAGGCTTCTACTTCATTTTAAATTGAGCATACACAGTCATGGCAGCTATAATGTGAGTTTTAAATAGTAACCAACAATGCTTCCATAGTTTTTGACAGAGTAAAAACCAGGGCTTTGAATCCAAAGAGAGTTTGTAACCATATAACGCCTCCATTGTGGGCAAAATCACACTGTACTTCTCCCTCATTTCCAAACACCTATAGCTAAAGAGGAAATGCTTTTCTCAAAAAGCAAATCATTTCCCAGAATTTTTTTAAAACGTGTTCCTTAAGACATCTATCAAAAAACTCCCACAAATCTTTAAGATTTTAAATAGAAATAAGCAATCTGTAAGAGTAAGCCCTTTAGCTCACATTTTATAACACAAAGTTTATTGTGAATTCTAACAAATTATATCTATGCATTTATCACAGAATAATTTTAAATGCTGATTGAAGTGACCTTTCTTTGTTCCAAGATTAGGTTTCAACAATACTAACATATATAACTAATTCGCATAAACAGTAAACATTTAATTCTTCACGGTGACAGCTCTTTTCTCATGCTAACCTTGAGGCATTTTGTAAGTCCCCTTGCCAACCAATGCAGCAGAAATTGCATAAAATTCATCTCAATTCCATAAATCATGGAAAACATATTAAGCAAAACGTGGAAGTAAATGCTCAGAACATTGGATTTGCTGTTGAAGAGCAATTGGCAAAGTTGTTCTGGAGTTTTTTCTATTTCTGTTACAATAATACTGTCCCAAATAGTGAGCATCCCCTGGGCAACAGTTAAAACAGCACTTACCTTGGTGTCTTGACACTGCTTTCTTTAATTCTTAAAGCAGATGCTCTAAGACAAGAATCCACCAATATGTGCTGTAAACTCTGTCGGGACGGAACTGGCTGACAGATTCTTAGTGATACAAGAGCTGAGGAGGGTGGGGGGACCAGCTCAGTCACTCCAGTCTCTGAATGGAGTTATGTCATTGTGGGACTCTTGTGGTGTGGCATGTTAACACTCGGCTCTCTAACGAAGTGCAGGTGGACGCGCTGAGGAAGGACAGCCCAGTTCGCTCCCTATGGAATGGGGGAGAGATACTTGCTTCACTAGCTCAAATACCATAGCTTTCAACCAAGAATTAAGTCCTGCTCCAAATGAAGCAAGTCAGAGAGAACGTTCCTCTCATAGTCTTTACTTCTGTGACTGTGGCAACAATTAAATGTGATTTGTTTGGCAAACTATTATGTTCATCCAAAGTTCTCATAAATCATAAACAGAGCAAATAATTTCAGGAATATGCAAATGGACAAAAGAGAAATTAATACCTTCTGTCTAGCACTCTTGGAATCTATATTGATTTACTTGGACTAACTTCATTTTTGTTATGATGGCAACATTAGTTTCTTAAGTTTGAAAAATGCTTCGGATATACTCTGATCCAAATGATAAACATTAACATTTCCATTTAATTTCTTATGCTAGGGGAATTCTTTTTATGTTATTCAGATCTGGAACCAATCAGCAAAGTCTTGCCTGTTTCTTATTTTGTGGATTTCCTTTAGGAATTCAACCAAAACCTTACTTGCAGAGAATATTCTGTAGCTTAATGCCAAGATAATGTAAAAGAGCAGGAAAAAATCTATAATAAAAATATCAAAAGGCAATAATTTTTCATTCTGTCATTATATGCCAGTGGTCTTTTCCTCCAAACTATAAGTTATTAAAAGATGTAATTTCCCAATGTCCTGATCTGATAGGTATTTCATTGTCAGTTCCTGATGTATGCTTTTAGTAAATAAGAGATCTATTCAATTCATTTAAAAAGAAGGAATAAACTATAAACTACATTGATAGGATTTTCCTCTTCCAAATGTTCATTTTCTCATATTTATAAGATCTTTCCAAACAAGATATTTTAATATTAGTTACCACATTGTAAGTTTTTCTTCCCTTTTAAAATAGCAAGTATACCATTTTTTTTAAGCAGTAAGGCCTATGGAAAGTTAATCTCCATAACCACTATTGCATTTTTCCCAAACAGAATATCAGAATAAATGCTTTATTTTTGTATTACAGCATTTGAAAAACAAGATAATCTTGGAAGTCACTCTTGGAATTGTAAAGTGCTTTATAAGCACAACATTCTACTATTATTATTTTAAGAAAATTATTGAAGATATAAATGTTATAATAAAGGAAATAAACTGAAAAGGAACTAGGAGGAAAAAAGACAGACTAATTAAAAGTAACCAAGTGAACTTGTTATAAGAGGCTTGATAAAACAACTCTGAACGCTAACTGTGAATGCATCAAGTTCTGTAATCTGAGATCTTTTTGAGAAATTCCAGCTGTATATGCCTTAGGATTTTTCTTAATAAAGCAGTAAATATGTTGTGATATCTTCAGTAGAGTTTTAATGTGTTAAACTGGATTTAGTCCATTGTGAAACAGATACTTTCACCATGTGCTTTAGAAATAGTCAGTACTATGAAACTAATAAATTGATTATCTTAGTACATTTTTTTAAAGAGAGAAGGATTGTGAGAATGAGAGAGGGAGAGACAGAGAGAATCAATTTTTATTGAGCTTTTCACATGGCTTTCACTGCACCAACATTTAGTTGTGTAAGTAGTGGGGTTTGAACCTGTGTACTTGCGCAGGCCAAGCAAGTGCTGTAACTGCCAAGCTACCACTCCAGCCCCGCCGTACTACATTTTTAAAGCATATTTCTTAGGTCTCTCAGGAAGAAATAAAATTAATTCTATAGCATGTCTATTATGTTCTATACTTTTCCTCAGTATTTTTCACATATTTCATACTTTTAGATTTCTTATGTTTTACTTCCATACTTTCAGGAAGTAAAGTATAAGTAGTATAAGTAATTTCCTAAAAATCACCTAACAAATGAAATGGAAGATTATGGAAGACCCAAAGCATGAATATTTTCACCCACTGGGAAAGTGTAACAAGAATGGAGCAGAGACAGGTCATCAATTCTATCAGTTTAAAAATTTTTATAGGTGATCATCTGATGCTTAGAAAACACATCAACATTAAATGGGCAATAACTTTTAAGAAAAGACAGATGTTAGCTAAGTGACAGTGTCCCTGTGCACCCCACAGTCACAGGGGAGGGCAAGCCATGTCCACACTTTGAACATTCGGGTGAAGTGTGAACCTCCCATCCTGGCAAATAGAAATTCACATTCTTTGTAAGAGCAAGTGTAAAGAGATAAATGCATTTTGTGGCCGTAAGGGATTAAAGTGATTGGGTTGCCCCCCTCAGCCTGAGGACCAGATTCCTTGTTCCTTGAGACCATCTGGGATGCTTGGGAACATCACAAGTGTTTTAACCACCTCATTTTGAACTCAGCCCTGCACTTCTCAAAGCCCCCATGCCACCTCAGCTTGAGTGTTCCCTTTGCCACAGCCATTCTGCTGGAGATGAGTTTGGGACAGCCTGGCTGGTAAACTGAAAAGGTGGTCCTGAAATAAACAAGAAGTAAGGAATCCAGTCTGTGTGGTAAGTAGGTCAAATTCTAAACTTTCTCAAGCAACCAACCAGTAGTCTAAAAAAACAAAAGTATAATCTTGACACTTTGGTGTCTGCCTCTGTACAGTGGACATGATATCAAAGTACACCTTGTGTATTCTGCCTTCATCATAGAGATTAGCAAAATAGAAGTGGCTGATGCTATTATGTGCTTACTACCTTGTAGTCATTGTGACTTATTTATTCAGAGTCAGAGAACTCTAGATTTGGAATGAACCGCAGAGATCATTCATTGATGGTTACTATTAGACAAATTCCCCAAAGTTGTGTTGCCAGTATTTTTTTTTTTTTGCACACGTGAATAGCTAATATGCTAGCAGTGGTTCATCTGAACAGATGGCTATGTTCTTTCCCTTTAGGGTGGATGGAGGGTCTTGCTCCCCTACAGCCTGTGTATAGGGATGCATGGGGGCATCTGCAGAGTTCAGTTATCTGAGAGCATGAATCATTATGACATACAATGATAATTCCTTGGGAGC